>JXCR01002196.1:0-12504 GCA_002079205.1 Phalaenopsis hybrid cultivar
CCTTCCCCAATTCCTTCCCCGCTGCAGCCCAACTCCAACAGCCCAACAGCAGCCTTCACCCTTTCCTTCCCGCACTCCAGTGTAACCCTAATCATTCCAACCGCAGCTCTCCTTCTTTTCTTCTCCATTGCAGTCTGTACCCATACAACCCCTCCTAACCTTGCTGCCATCTCCCTCCACCCCCACATACAACCGCAACACCACCACCATGATCCATACCCTTGCTTTGTGTTTGTATCATGTTTTCTTATTGCAAGTGTTGTTGTTTGTAATACCTTGAAATTCAACAATAATATTATTATTTTTGTTGTAGTTTGGATTTAACTCCGGTATCAATATCTTTTTATTTAATCACCCTTGTTGATGATTAAACTTTTACATGATTAATAACTGGCCATTGTTTGGATAATAGTTTTACATGTGGGCAGCTACCTTATATTTATTTTTGGTTTACGAAACCTTACCAATTCTCTTAGTCTACACAATTCAGTCATCTCTCTGAACTAGGTCAGTTTCATGACTCCAATATTAAAGTATGATTTTTTGGAAAAACATGATTGGCATGCATGATTCTTTTTTTCTAAGATGTAACAGGTGTACTTATAGTTTAAAGTTGGATTATCATGCATATTTTTGAACTGATCAAATTTTCGAGTTTTTGTATTATAGGTGTTAAATAAGATTGATCTACCTAGTGCTGACCCAAATTGTGTTGCCAAAGAGATTGAAGAGGTATGTTTTTGGGCAGCTTTCAAATTTATGTCTTTATTATTTAGCGTCTCCTCGAATTGCTGCTTCTTCTATATTTGAAAATTTACTTGCATATGAAAATGACCGTGCTTACATCCCTGTGCTTATATTAAATTTTAAAATATGCCGAGGAGCTCGCTTCATACTTTGACGTTATTCCTTGGTTGTTTTGATCGCTGGCATGTTGAATTGCAGGAAGGAAATCTGATATTTTTATCAGTTTAAGGAGATACTCATTATCTGCGCAGCTAGTTTTTCAGTTAAAGCCATGTTTTTAAGTATGCATTTGATGCTATTGCTTGTTCCTTTTTTACATAAGCAAGCATTTACCATAATTGATGTTGCATCGAAGTTGTTTGCATCATTGGTGTGTTGAAGTGCTTAAGAGGATATATGGCATGTTGATTAATTTGATGGGACACAAATCTTTGAAAGCTAGAGAAAATTTGGAAGAGATTGTTTATGAAAGCCATGTTTTAAAGATTCATTTGATGCTATGATATATTTGCGTTTTATCTTGTGAACGTAAGGGTTGTTTGATTGCACGTAAAATGAGTGTACCACATTCCAAATGCAGATGTTTTAAAAAGTAGTGTGTTTAGTTTTGACGAAAATAGAATGCAATGTAAAATTTCATTGAATTTCAAATGTAACATTTAGTTTATTTCTAATGTATTTTAAATTCATCAGTTTTGGGTGAGTTTCAAATACACCATAAATTGCAGTTGTTGTTGTCGCAGGCCTCCATCGGCCACCAATCATTTAAACATATAATCTTGGAAGAAAAACTTCGGAAGGAATTCTTAAAATTCTTATTACAAATCTTGAACTATATGGTTACATATATAAGAAAACCGGTCCCTCTTAATTTACAATCTTTCAAAGTATATCTAGCCTAAATATGGAAAGGAATTAGTTTTGAAATAATCATAAATAGAAAGAGAATAAAACTAATCAAGAAGTTTCTCAAATTATCTCCAATTATTAAGGAGGCTGATCCTCTTATATTTTCACATCCCCACTCAACTTAGGTCGTTTATGTTGTAACCAAACTTGGTTTTAAATTCTGAGAAGTTAATTCATAGAAAAGCTTTGACGAAGGCATCAAAAACTTATTGGTGTGTCGTGATATAACTTAATTGTATAATTTCATCATTAACTTTTTTTGAGAAAGTGCCTATCAATTTAAATATGTTTGATTCTGTTATGATGCACAACATTCTTGGCAATACTGTTAGCTGCTTGTCTGTCATAAAATATTTGTATAGTCTTATCTGAGGCACACCCCAATTCCCTTAACAATTTTTGAACTTTGATTCCTTCCCAGATTCCCAAGACAAGTGTCATATACTCTGTTTCTGCACTGCTTTTGGAGACAACAACTCGCTTCTTAATTCTTCATGTGCCGTATTTTCTCATACATAGGAGCAATAACCTGTGCTTGAATTTTTGTCAGTGAGTTCCCCAACCCAACTTGAATCAGTGTAGATTTCTTCCTCTCTGTTTCTAATTCTCTCAAACAAAAATACCAAATCGGAAGTCCTCTTGAGAAACATCAGGATTCTCTATACCATCTTGAAATGCTCTTCATTTGAGTTTTTCATATGTTGGCTCACAATACTAACATAATATGCAAGATCTGGTATAATATGTGAAAGTTAGATGAGTTTTTCTTCCAATCTTTGATATCTTCCCACATCCGTAGGTATACTTTTTTCTCCCCTAATAAACTTCATGTTGGGATTCATTGAAGTATCATTAGGCTTGCATCCAATTGTCCCTATTTTTTTTAGCAAATCTAGGCTGCATTTCCTTTGTCATATAACAATGCCCTTTTTAGACCTTGATACCTCCATACTTAGGAAATATCTCATCCTTCCTAGGTTTTTGATTTCAAAATCAGTGGCAAGCAATTATTTGATTTTAAGAATTTTCCTTTCATCATCACCAGTAAGTAACATATCATCCGTGAAAGTATGCATTTGCCTTATTATATCAAAATAGTATAACAAGTATCCATGTAAGTATCTATGATGTTAAAAAATGAGCCTTGTTATCTACTAGTATAGTAAAGAGTTTCCTATCTTCATTTACATACATTAAAAAGAAATACTTACTAAGGGCGCGCTTCGTATAAAAAATGAGCGGGCCCTATTACATTTTCTAGAAGTATGTAAAAAGAGCACTTGTTTGAAATTCATATGAAAAGCAAAGTTGGGTGCTAGTTGTGTTGGAGATGCCGAAGGTCACACTTCATGCAAGAACTAAGAAATCACATAATATTTGAGTTGTCTTCTTCCACAATGAGGCCCTTGAGCTTAAACATCCTTGGTTGGTAGGAGGCGGATTGCCAGGAGTTCCACTTGAGAGCTGTCCTAACATTTGAAATGTTGTCTCGCAGCAAATAGGCCCATACAGCGTTTGTCCCAGATAATGGCGCTGGTGTCTATTGTCCCAGAAGGTAAAAGGGCACCACTAACATTCATTTTAACAATCTGGGGGGATACCGGATAGGTTGGGAGCACATGGAAGGTTGGCTAGCATCCCAATGCCCCCGAAATGGGTAAATATGAGTCTTTGTTAGAGCTTCAAGGATTCTCGCATCAATAATCGTTGGTGTACCATGTGGCCATCAATGGACTTTGGCGTTACGAGCCCACCAACATTGATGGATCATATACACTGAGTTTGGGCAATTATGCGCTTCTGTGTTGTGCTGAGATCTTTAACCGCTTTGTCGAGGTTGTTGAATGAGGGCAAAAAAAATCCCCATTACATCATGGCCTCATTGGTTTTGCACAATGATAAATAGTTAGAAATAAGATGATCCCGGTCTTCAAGACCGAGACAGACCCTTGGACAGGTGAGGGTGTCCGTCAATCCGCTCTTGACGAGCCAAGAGTGGGTCTGTATTCCATTGTGATTAAGGTGCTGCCAAAAAAAAAGCAACGAACTTTGGTGTTATGATCCCACCAACAGTGATGGATCACATACACTGAGTTTGGGCAATTATGCACTTCTGTGTTGTGCTGAGATCTTTGACCGCTTTGTCGAAGTTGTTGAATGAGGGCAAAAAAAATCCCCAGGACATCATGGCCTTGTTGGTTCTGCACAATAATAAATAGTTAGAAATAAAATGATCCCGGTCTTCAAGACCGAGGCAGCCCCTTGGACAGGTGAGGGTGTCCGCCAATCCGCTCTTGACGAGCTAAGAATGGGTCTGTATTGCATTGTGAATAAGGTGCTGCCAAAAAAAATAAAAAACTTTCGCGAGGATGGAGCTGGAGTTTGCCGAGCCTGACAAAGTTGGTTTCATTGGACAGAAATGTGGCCTCGTAAGCAAGGGCGATAATAGTTCTCCCTGTATGCAATTTGGTAAGCTCAATGCAATCATCCTGGAACAATCTCACATCTCTGATTGTGTTTATAACTAGTGTATGATCAGCTTAACCTTGAGAATATTCTTTAGATCTCATGGTTTTGTTAACCTCTTAAACCATGCCCTTAGTGATTGCTTAAGACCATAGAGTGACTTTCTGAGTTTGCATACTAGTTGTTTTTTAGAATCATTCTCATGTTCTGGCGGTATCTCTATGTACACTTCTTCAAGGTTCCCATTCATGAAGTAATTTTTTATGTCAAGTTGATGTTGTCTCCATTTTTTGTTAATGACTATTGAGAGAATTCTGATAGTGTTCAGTTTTGCAATTGGTACAAAGGCCTTCTAATAGTCAATCCCAAGCTTGAGTGAAACCTTTTGTATGCAGTTTAGTTTGAATTTCTCAATGTTACCATCAACTTTCTACTTGACCTTGAATACTCATTTGCATTTAACTGTTCTTTTATCTCGAGGAAGCTTAGTAAGAATCCATTTGCCATTATACTTTAATACTTGAATCTCCTATTCAACTGCTTTCCTTTATTCTAGAATTTTCAGAGTTTCATGATGGAATTTAGAAATCTGCAGATGTTAGATACAAAAGCTTTATAGTAGGAGGACAGCTTCCCATAAGCAACATAATCCCGAATTGGATATTTTGTATAGCTTCCCTTATCATTAACACTATAAGAGGAAGAAGTTGACTTATGAATTCTAGACTTCTTACCTAAAATTTTAGGTGAATGTGGACTCAGTTGTTGGCTTTAGCAGCTTTGACTTTACAAGTTGTCTTCCACATGCTCAGAGTTTTTTTTTTTCTTGTATATGCACAAAGTTCTTTGTTACAAGCTTCAGGTTAGGTTTTTCGGACATCCTCAAGCAGGATATTTTCATGCAATGGTGTTTGCGTGGTAGAAGGGCTAGGTGGAAGAGGGGTAGGTCTTGAGGTGTCGTTAAGCGTCATTCCAAAATTGATGTTCATTTGTACTCTTCTCATGAATATCAGATTTGTGATAGTAGGATTGATTTTCAAAAAATGTGACATCAATGGAGTTGTATTTTCTGTTAACAAGTGTAACTCTTATAGCCTTTTTTGTTGGAGACATGCACAAGAAAAATATACTTGATGAATTTAGGGTCAAGTTTTGTGTGGTTTGGGGAATATTGACTGTAAACAAAACACACCAAAAAAATTTAAATGGTACAATAGGAGAGAAAGCTCTGTCCTGTGGTTAGATACTCATTTAGACATTAAGTGTTGCTATAAAATTAAGTACCTGACTAACCCTTCGATTGATTATGTATGTTGCAGTAAGAACTGTTTCACCCTAAAAATATTTTGGTGTTTGATTATAAATCATAATTGAGCAGAATACATCAAGACGATGCATATGTATTCTTTCAAATATCTCATTTTACCATGTGGTATCAATACATGTCCTCACATGGATGATTCTATTTTTTGACATAGAAGATCCAATGAAAGAGTTAAAATATTCTTTTGCATTATCAGTTTTGAGGATCTGAATTTTGTATTGAAATTGAATTTGAATCATGTCATGGAAGGTTTAAAAGATTTGGGCAGTTTCAAGTTTCTTCTTCACTAGGAATACCCAAATAGTTCTAGTGTGATTTTAAATAAATGAAACAAACCATCTAGCTTCACTTAGGGTTCTTACTTATGAAGGTCCTCCAATATCACTGTGGATAATAAAAAAATATTATGAGTGTACTGGGTGGTGTAATAAAGATTTCTAATTTGTTTGACAAGTTGACAAATCATATATTGGTAATAGGTTTTTTTTTGATGAACAAATCCATATACAATTTTGCAACCTAATTGAAATGAGGATAACCCAGACGACAATACCATAACAAGACTTGTTTTTCAACAAATATTGACTCAACAAATTTTGACTCAGATATATGAGGGAAAAATGGAGGTGAGATCACTTGTGTGTTTAGAGAGAGACTTTCCTTGAGCAGATATATATTTTGATGCTTTTCAACATTGCCTATCTTATTCGCTGAATCCGCCTATTGGAATTCACAAGAATTTGTAAGGAATGTATTTATACATTTCATATCATGAGTAGGCTTACTGATTAAAATTAAATTACGGTTCAACTATGAAACATATAAAATAGAGGAAAGAGTAATATACCTAGATAGCTTCACTTCTCCTATTTTGGCAATTTTTTAGCGTAATCCATCTGCAAGTTTGATAGGTCTATATGTAAAAGTCTCTTGATAGTTGACTAGAGCATTGATGTCTCCAGTCATGTGATAAAAAACTTCTGAATCTATGATCCAAGGTTTAAATCTCTCACTGATGACAAGATGGGAGAATGATATGTTAGCTCGGTGTGTCATGAGGCTGGTGTGTTGTTCTGAATTACTCATAATGAGTTTTTTCAATACTTCAAGCTATCCCTTGGTGAATAATTCAGTCGACGTTTCAGATGTCGTAGCAGCATTAGCTTTGCTCTATTGATTTTTCCTTCTATGTCCAGGTTTCCAATTTGTATTATTTCCATGGAGTTTCCAACATTTATTTTTGAAGTGCCCAATTTTCTTGTAATAGTCACATGTGGGATGATTCTTCTTGAACTTTGAGTCATGTGAAGAATTATGGGAGTATAGAGCTGAGATTTTAACACTTGAAGAACTCCTATTTCCAGTCGTCATAAGCTTTTTTCTACTCTTCCTTTCTAACTTCAGCAAAAGCTTCAAGGGTAAATGGAAGAGGATTTATTCCCATGATCATTCCTCTCAGTTCATCCAATGCCTTAGTTAATCACACTAGGAATTTGATAGTTCTCTTATTCTTGATGATAGATTTCTACATTACAGTATCGTGTGGACATTTCCACACATATAACTCAAATATATCCAATTGAAGTCAATATTTTGGAAGGTGTTGAAATATTGAGTGAAACTTAGGTTTTTTTTTTACGAAGATCATGTAGTTTGGCTTCAATCTCAAACAATCTTATAGTATTCTTAGTGCTGGAGTAAGTTTCTTTTGAAGTCTCCCATATTTCTTGGCTGTTTTGTAAAGCAAGAAATTTCTCCTAATTCAACGATCATTGAGTTGACTAGCTAAGATATAATTAAATGATTTTGAATCTTTCTTGTGTGATGGTTAGGATCAGTGGGCCCATGAACTGTGCTCTCTTCTATGAGATATTCCTCTTTTTTCTTTTCCATAAAGGTACATAAGTAGGATTGAGATCATTGAAGGAAGTTATAACCATTAAGTTTATAATTTGTTGAGAAATTTAGGGCAAAGAAAAACAGGAATCTACACAAAACCAGAAATTTAACGAGGTTTGACAAAGATGATTGTGTCCTCGAGAGCAGAGTGGCGAATTCACTATTTCAAAGGAGTCCAGTATACACCCATAGGGTTATTCATCATATATAGATAAATCCCACAAATAAAATTACTAACACGCCCTCAACCCACTTATCTCTAAGAGACACATCTCTTCTCTCTAAGGGACTCTCCTCTTCATTTCAGGAGACACCTGTTCAATACCAAGAGACTCCAAATTATAATATATGAGTCATACCTAACAAATCTCCACCTTGGCGAATATCCGACCCCCTTAGGAGAAGTACATATACCTAAAAAATCTATCTTGGTGAATATCCAGCCTCTTAGCAGAAATACATATACTTAAGGGGCTGAGCCTTGCTTGCATACCGATTCTCTTGGACGCGAACCTCCTTTGCGAACTCCACCTGTAGTTCACCCTTCGCGATCTCCTGCAGTTCACCGAACTGCCGAACTGCCTCTGTCGCGCGAATTCTCAAAACCCTCGCCTGCTTGTGCGAACCTCCTCTGCTTCGCAAATCTTGACCCGGACCAAACTCTGTCGCGCGAAGATCTTCTGCTCGCAGAACCCTCGCACTGATTTTAGCTAGGCACATGGGCAAACCCTCGCCTCTACTTGGGTTCGCAAGCGATCGGACGGGCTTCGACGACCGCTCCTTTCGCGACAGGCAGAGGCAAGGGTTGGTTTGTGTGCCTCGCTGAAATTGGCGCGAGGGCTCTGCGAGCAGGAGATCTTCAGGCGACAGAGTTCGGTCCGAGTGAGGATTCGCGACACAGAGGAGGTTCGCGCGAGCAGACGAGGGTTTTGAGAATTCGCGCGACAGAGGTAGTTTGGCAATTCGGCGAACTGCAGGAGATCGCGAAGGGCGAACTGCAAGTGGAGTTCGCAGAGGAGGTTTGTGTCCAAGCGAATCAGTTTGCAAGCAGGGCGCAGCCTTCTTCCATATTTGACGACGCAGGTAGTGGAATCACGACCAGTGCGAATTCAGCGACGCAGAGGAGTTCGCGAATCATCACAGCAGTTCGCGAGTCGCGTGCGGGAAGGAGTTCCCGCGGCTAGAGGTGTTTGCGAATCGTCGCGACTGCTTGCGAGAAGGATTTCCAGCGGGATCATCAGATCGATTCGCTTGGACGCGAAGCTCCTCTGCGAACTCCACCTGCCTTTTGCCCTTTGCGAACTCCTGCAGTTCGCCGAACTGCCAAACTCGTCTCTGTTGCGTGACTGCTCAGAACCCTCGCCTGCTTGGGCGAACCTCCTCTACGTCACGATTCCTCACCTGGGCCGAACTCTATCGCGCGAAGATTTCCTACTCGCAGAACCCTCACGCTAATTTTAGCGAGGCACACGGGCGAACCCTCCCCTCTGCATGTCGCGGAAGAAGCTGTTGTCGAAGCCTGTCCGATCGCCTACGAACCCAAGTACCGAAGCCCTTCGCCATGCCGAACCGTCGAAGCGTGCTTCGTCTTCCTCTGGGCCGAAATCGGAACTTCCGCCAACCTTGCCTTTGCCAAAACTTCCTCTTACCTGCGCCGATCTTTTTTTCTTCCCTGCCCTACAACCTGACTCTAATGTCAATTTTTGAGAAATTTAGGGCATGAGAAACAAGAATGACACGAAACCAGAAGAACAAAGAGATTAAACGAGGTTCGGCAAAGATGCCTTTGTCCTCGGAAGCAGAGTGGCAAATTTACTATTTCAGAGGAGTCCAATACATACGCATAGGGTTATACATCATGTATATAGATAAAACTCACAGATAAAATTACTAACACACCCTCGCTACCCCCAACACACTTATCTCCAAGCGACACACCTCTTCTCTCCAAGAGACACACCTCTTCATTCCAGGAGACACACCTATTCAATTCCAAGAGACTCCAAATTCTAGTATATGAGCCATACCTAACATGGTTTGTGATAAAGGAGGAAAGTTTTGAGTTGTTTGGACATAATGCCTAATATTTGATTTAGAACTAACCTCTGAAGTAGAGCGTGATGTCTTTATTCCGAACTTGGTCATAAACCCTATGCACGTTTAGGGTTGGAAATTATTCTTGGCTGTTGCTTGCTAGCTGCTTCTAATTGCAAGATTAATTGATGCTTCTTGCCACCGGAAGGAGGAATCCAACATTTTTGTTGGTTGTTGCTTGCTGCAGGAGGTGAGGAACGTCTTGATTACTACCTGCAGCCGCTCTACTTACTTGGGAAGTTGCATTTAGATTGCCGGCAGGAAAGCAAGTGACTGGAGCAGTGAAAATTTTGAGTGACGTATAAATGCATGAGTAATTCTACGGAGGGCCTGTAAGTTGGCGGCTGAAGGGAGAGGCCCCGATATTGGTGACTGGAGGAAAGAGGAGCCTGGGAGAGCCAAAAGATGAGGGCTGAGCTGACACATGAAAAACAAGAGAAGATTGTTGGAGGAGGGATAGGAGGGCCGACAGATGAGAGTTGTTGCAGAATTTAGATGGAGGCAGCAGACGGGCAATCCAGATGAGTGGTTGAAGCAGTCATGCGATCGAGAAAAGCGGACAACACAAGAGAGCGGTCTTAACTAGCTAATGAGACTGTAGAGCAATCCGATCTAACATTGGACAACATCAATCAACACAAACGAGCAACCTGTTTGAAGCCAAAGTCAGACAATAAAGAATCCCTAATCTCATGAAGAATGCCCTAATATCATGAAGAATAACTTGGAATGGAATTTCCATTTTTTTTTTTTTACAAATCTTCAACTATATGGTTATATATATAGGAAAATTAGTCCCGCCTAATTTACAATCTTACCAATTATATCTATTCTAAACATGAAAAAGAAGTAATTCCGAAATAAACATAAATAGGAAAAATAAAACTATTCAAGAAATTTATCAAATTATCTTTGATGTATAATACTATTTGAATAATATTCAATTTTTTATATTTCATTAAAAAGAAATTGCATTGATTTTTTTTTTTTTGTGAAATAAAGATTTTATGTATTACAAAAGATCGAAAATTTAATCAGTTTTTTAATAATAAAATCATTTAAAATTTCACATAACCTTAACTTTGTAATGGGCTTTAAACGAGTCGAGTTGAGCTCGAGCCAGCCTCAACTCGAGCTTGAGCTTGAGCTTGTTTAATTAATTGAGTTTGAGATTGAGCTTAAGTTTACAAGTTCGAGTCGGCTCACTAGCTTGCTTGTTTATTATGAAAGAGAGAAAATAATATTTATTTAAACTAGTGCTATAATAAAATGAGAAATTATGAGAAAAATAATAGGAAATCACTTAATATAAAATATAAATATCATTTTTTAAATATCCTTAGTATTTTAAAGATAAATTTTTGAAATTTAGTATATTTCGAATATATTTTATATTTATAATGTTTTAAATAAGCCGACTCACTAGCTAACAAGTCGAGTCTGGACTGGCTTGAGCTTTGCTTGTTAACTCATCAAGCTTAGCTCATGAGCCACTTATCGAGCTAAGTCTGAGCTGGCTCATGAGTCGGCTTGACTCACACCCCTACCTTAGTTTATATTTCTCTGTTTAGGCCTGATCCCGCTTCTTATGTTGTGGGCTTGCCCAACCCACTCATCTCCATTTGTGTTGAATCGAATTGAGGCCAATGTTATAACTGAAATTTTAATAAAAAATGTAAGAATGATATAAATAAATAAAAACTTTTAGTTGTGTGAATCAAATTAAATGTCTAGACAATTCGTTTAAGTGAAGTTGAGAAGGGGCTTCTACAATCCTTTCGTTCGTAACCTACAAAGAATGAACGAGCGACTTGGAGAGCAGAGTGATCAAGAGAAGGAAGAAGCAGAAGAAGATAGAGAGGGAAGAAATCCCCACATACATGTGTTGGATGCTTTGACTCTTGCGTAGAAGAAGGAAGAAACCCTAGCCGACAGAAGAGGAAGAACTATAACTTTGCGGAGAAGCTTTGCATTCGACGCCACTGTTGAGGTGAGGAATGTGCATCGTGCCGAACCCTAATCTAAGGGAGAAAGGGGGAGGAGATCGACTTGCTGTGCAGGTCGAAGTCGAGCCACACTCGAAGGAAGAAGAAAAGACGGTGTGCGGTTTTGTCGAGAGAAGGAGAAGCATGCCAAGTGCTCAAAAGGGGTTGCGAGTATTATGTGCGAAGAAGTAGATGTAACTGTTTTGTACGCGGGGTGGGGGGGATGGGGAAAACGAAGGAACGAGAAGAAGTGTCAAACAGCGGAAAAAAAGACAAAGAAGTGAGGAAGATGGAGAGGAAGCGAGGTGTCAGAAATGTTGGAAACAAGTTTCTCTGTAAAATAACACGAGTCAATAACTTATTAAGAGAGTCGGAGACACGTGCGGGTTCGATCGAAGAAGACTCGAACTCTAACTGCTCGCATGTAGAGGAAGAAGAGGAGCAGTGGAAAGAAAAGTCGAGTTACATCATGTGAGGAGGAGGCGATGTCAATGCAAAACTACCAATATCGAGGTGAGTACTTTTATTTTTAAATTATGGTAATGATGTTGTATTTCTTCAGAATCACTCACATTAGAATATCATTAGTCAAGTTAATTTTTTAGTGCAACTAAAATATGATTTTTTCAATCTTATTATTCAATTTGATCATATATAAATGAATGTGAATGATTTGCATAGTTATCCTTATTTACTATATATGCATGTTATAAAAGAAAATTATTAGATGATATTTAGAATGTAAATGAAATGATTTATAGTATGCTTGCATATGCATGTTTGGTTATGATGAAGTCACCCCTTGATAATACTAATTGTGGAACACTAATGAACCCATGCTCGTAAATAGAAAAAATATTGATATTGAAGTACTTTAAGTGATCTATTTTTAGACGGTACTTCTATGACGGTTGTATATATATGAAATGATATTGATATAGATTCTTTGAATTGTATTAATAAATATTTATGTTGATTTATAAAGAAGCTTAACTAAGTTAAATGTTGCCGAGATGAAAATGATTAGGTGGATGGGTGGCTTTACACTTAGAGACAAAATGCAAAATGAATATATTTGTG
>JXCR01002213.1:4723-16488 GCA_002079205.1 Phalaenopsis hybrid cultivar
ATATATATATATATATATATATATATATATATATATATATATATATATATATATATATATATATATATATATATATATATATATATATATAACCCAGCTCATGTCAGCCTTTTATCTGATTAAAAATATAGGGATTAAACGCGGACTGGAATACCAATCTGTCACATGTTATTGATTTTTTAAAGGGGCAATTGCTTAAAGATCACCCTAAATTTGCTATTTACAAATCAACCACTATTTCATCCATATTAGAAAATTTCACTTAAAAAAATCATGGTAAAGGCCTAACTCATATTTTTCATTTTTATCAAACTCTCAAAAGTTTGATTGTTCAAAATATTGGGTGTTTAATTCTTAAATATCAAATCTGCATGTAATTATCTCTTAACTTAGGGTTTGTTTGGAGCAGTTGCAACTTATTGAATAATCTGTTGATAAGCTAAGTGTGTTGATTATTACAAATTTTTATTTTTTTGGAAAAGTCAAACTGCAGTTAGAAAGCAACCACCACACATAGATAGATGCGGTGTGAAAATACTGTTTTCAGCGTTTTGAAAATGAATAAGTTGCCGAAACGCAATTCGCCCAAACAGAGCAAGTGCATTTTCAAAACGCCACCACATCAAATAAGCTGTCCCAAACGGGAAAAATTATTCCATGCAGACAATCCCCACTGTCTATCACAATAATTTTTTTTTAAGAAAAAATCAAAATAGAGCCTGACGTCATATATCTTTGCAGTGGTGGATGGTGAAGATTGGACACCCGTATAAAATAAATTTTCCCCAAACAGGTCCTTAGTTTAGCGATGTTGTAGGACTCTCAATAATACGTGTAGGAAAACCGTTAAAACTTATGCCAATAATTATAAAATGAAAATATTAAACTAGATATAATAAAATTAAAAAGGATAAATTATGAAATAATTATATCAAATGAAAATCTAGCAACTTATTTATTACAAAAATAACATTTAACATCATTTGAAAATATCTCTAAAAAAATAAAAAAAATATGTATATAAAAATAAACCTCATGATGTAAGAAAATAATATTTTCTGGCGGGCCACGTGGATTGACATAATTAGGCAAACAATTCTATTAAAGAGTTAATCAACAGCTGAAAGCTGAGAAGCGGAGCACCACCTCCGGCGCCGGCGAACATGCTTCTAATTCCTCTCCTCATCACCGCCGGAATCTTCTTCGGCATTGCTCTGACGATGCTGAGTCTTTTCTACCTCCTCCGCAGATTCCGTCCTTCCGTCCATCAATCTCCGCCGCCGCGGCCACCAGAGTCCACCGCCGACGATCTGAACAGCGTTCTCAATTCAATTCCGGTGATCTGTCATATTAAAAACGAAGGGATTTTCGAGTGTCCGGTGTGTCTTTTATCGGTTGAGGAAGGCGAGAAAGTTCGGTTCTTGCCGGACTGCGGCCACGGCTTCCACGCAAGGTGTATCGACGAGTGGCTCTGCTCGCAGCTGACCTGCCCTTTTTGCCGATCGCCGGTGATATCTCCGGCGAAGTCTTCGAACACCATGTCTGACGCAGTGTCGTCTAATTTGGCTGGTTTGAGGACTCTGCTGAGGATAAAACTGGCTTATTGGCGTAATATGGCTCGGGGGCCGTCAGCGAGGGACGGGGATAGATCCAACGGCGGAGGTGAGTCGGGGCATGAGAGGGAGGAAAGCTCTTCGGTGTGAGACTGATGAATGTTCCATTAAAGATTCAGTTTTTTAAAATTATAGCTGAATCTGTAATATATTACTTGGAAAGCTGTAGAAGAAGAAGGGTGCCAGGTTTGTTCACTCAATCCCTGTATGGAAGAAAACTTAGAAATTACTGTAATGATCTTAAGTTTAATTTTTATTTATACTGTAAGAAATTCTCGGTTTTGCAGGCTTTTGGGTTAAAATAAAATGATTTGATTTGAATTGGTTCTGTTGTGTGCTAGTAGATTCATGGCGTTGGTGATGTAATTGGAAACTGTTAGTGTTGTATGAAGATCCGTCACACTTTGGCAAACATAAATCGATAGAGAAGGTGGCAAAAGTTTTTTTTTGTGAAAAACTTAAGAAGATAAAAATGAGGGCTTGACTCAGTTGAAATGATTTCATTATGCCCACGTAGATTATGAAATTTTATTGGCTCTTGAATAGCCAAAAGCGTTGTTACATGTGTGGTATGTGACTTTAGTTGCAGAAGTGATAGAAAATAGATGGTGGAGGTCTAGTGTCAAAAAAGGCTGATTTTAGCGTCTGCCATAGCAGAGATGATGGAAGTGGTAGAGAAGTAGATTTTTGTGGTAGTTTGGCAGCGACGACGGTGGTTCAGATCAATACTGGTGGAGGCTGGGGTAGCGATGTTCCGGTGGTGGTGCCAATTGAACCGTGGTGGTTCGATGGCAGCGACGGTGGTTCGTTGGTGGCGGAGGTCAAATGATGGTGGTTGTGCAGCGTTGGTTCGACGATGGGGGTATAGTGGTTCGGTGGAGCCGAAGATGGTCCGGAGGTGGCGACGGCCCGACGGTGGTGGAGCTCATGAAAAGTCACGAGCTTAGAATTTCTTCAACGTTTTCTTCCAGGACCAAGTCCATCCCACATTTCATGAAAAGAACAGGGGATTATTTATATATTTTGTGAGAACATCTTCCATAAATACTGTATGAATTCGGGCAATTCATTCGAATGATTTAGAGTGATCCATTTGATCAGATAATATTTTACGAGCATGAAGGTGAATGATTTTGGAATTAGGCGATCTTAGGCTCTTTAGATTTGACTTGTGGAGACATCTGATTTGATTATAAACTTTGCAGATTTGGGGATCACGTGGTCCCTCAAAATATATTTCAAAGCTTCCAATTATGCTTTAAGTGCATGCTATGGCCACTTAGATTCGGGTTAGATCATTTTTTGTGTCATATGATTCGTCTTTCTGATGCCAGATTGGAGTGCAGACATTTCCAAATTTAAATTTTGATAATAAATCAATACAAATTTCTTTTTTTGAGACTAATCAGGCTTAAAAAAATGTCATTTTTATTCAAAGCAGTGCTATCAAAGTTTATAATTTTTTATTTATAGATAAATTAAATTTGATAAAGATTTGTTTTTTAAAATGCATCTTTCAATAGTAAAATACTATGATTTTTTAAATATAATTTGCAGAAAAATATCATAACAAATTGATAAATATTAATGATAAGATTATTCTATGAATATTAAGACATAGTATTTTAAATAACCACAAAATATCTGTCCGAAATATAATCAGCTAAATTAAAAAAGATAGAAAAGCAGTAAAAGCCAATTAATGACGTACTGAAAAATATATGGTTCATCACAACAAAATATTGAATTAGTGAGTGTTGGATGACAAATGGTAGTATTTAATTGCTTTTTTTGCTTGCTGCTAAATATAAGGTACGAATTTTTTAATTAAGCAAATTTACTAGAATACAATGGGGATGAGAGAGTACAATATGATGCTGTGGCATTTTTGCTATTGCTTTAAAGGGTGAGTTTTGTGTTGAAATATTATTCATAGTTTATATAAATGACTAGTTTTTAACATGGCTAACCGTCCGTAGTCTTCTTCCGGTCGTAGGATTAGCTCGGTTGGATGAGATCATCTCGGTTGACTGAGCTTGGTCGATACAAGTCGGCAGGTCGATCCTAGACCCTTAGTGAGAAGCCTATGGGTGTCCCTGAGATCGTTGGAGATGTTGGAGAACGAGATCTTCCTTAGATTGGCTCTCCTGTGATAGTTGGGTCGGATGCCGCTGTCTCTCTTGGTTTGCTTGGATAACTTCACTCGGTCAAATAAGTAAACTTCATGATTTTCTGTTAGTGAGTCGTCATCCGTGGTGCTAAATGACCGATTGTGGATTACTCACAGAGAAATGGATCGGTAGAAGGAGACTTGCATCTTAAATCCCACCATCAAGCTTCAGGTCGTTGGTGAGAACGACAAAGCTACCACGCTGTATGGTGTGAACCTTATCTTTTATAAGAATCAATTTCAGTAAGACCTCTGACTATCTTTCTGCCAGAAGTTGCTTGTCATTTTCATCCATTATAATGTCATCCCTACCCATATGATGCCTAACTCCATAGTGGCTATCATGAACGTCATCACCTTTTGCCACCGGTCGAAGCTCTCATGGCCTATTCAGCTTTTCAGCTTTTTATTTTCATCCCGGAGTGACCCATATGGGTTTGTGCGAAAAATAAGGTGAAAAATTGTAAGCCACATTTCTATGTGGGCTCTTCCCCTCGACATCCAAACAACCCTTTTTGGCTAAGATCTAACCAAAATAAACAAGAAAGTGCCGACGAGAGTGTTGGTGGAACAAAATGATGTCGAACGGCGTCAACTATCAGTCCATCAATATCTTGATATGGATACTGTCAATGGGACGTTTCAAGCGAACGCTTTCGGTCAAATAACAAAGCAAAACCGAAAAACCTTTGATGCTCTCGAGGCTTGGAAGGAGGCAGCGGTGGCTGCTCGGCGGCCAAGAAGAAGACCTCTTTGACTACTCGCACTGAAATTGCTTACCTTGAAACAACCTATTAATATACATTTATAAATATAAATATCACAGTGTATGTATTATATATGTAAATCCATAAAAATTGTGTGGTATGTATGAATATAATATACACATAGCTCTAATGAATAAAAAGACAATGTTTATTGTAATCGTATTGAGTATATTTTCAGGATAAGTAATCCATGACAATGAAATATTCTTTTGGAGATGTTGACTTAATTGTTATTCATGTCACCTATCTTTTTTTACATTGTTTGTTCTCATTGAGTATATATATCTCACTCCATTGACTTACATTATACATTAAGCCTAAGACCATTGACAAAGTTAAATAAGTCTATATTTTCTATTATTTTTCAATTGTTGCTTCATGAATCATGTCATAATAATCATATTTACTAGATTTCCCTTAGGGTTTAGTCATTGAAATTGTCTCATCTAATTTATTACTCTTGTCTATCCAAAATTTTCTTGGGAAATTTAGATATTCATACCGCATAATTCATGGCATTTACATGATTTACACCTAAATTTGATATTTACATTGATATCATTTTGGTGTCATATGCTTTTGCATGGAAGGTGTGTAGCATTATTAAAAAATTAGTAGCAGTGATATTTTTTATGTGATGTTAAATATTTGATTGCTATATATGTAAATGTAAAAGTTCAGTTGTTATATATGTAAATATATCACAATTATGTGGTATACATGTAAATACCCCCATTTTATTATATATATATAGATATATATATATATATTAAAAGGAATGGTCGGAGGCTATGATATGAGCCCCTGTCATCCCTTATGCGCCTATAGTTCGAGTTGCATACTCTAAACTCAGGGGGAACCCCACACCAGGGGGGACTTATAACTAACAAGTAGATGCCTGACCAAGGGGATTTATAACTGACAAATAGATGTCCGACCAACTGATCTGAGTAACAAAAGAGTGGAGTCAGTTAAAATGATTCACCTTCAAACGCTTAGAGGTGAGTTTGATCTCGTATTCATGGAGAAATCTAAAATAATTTAAGAATATTTCGTTGGAGTGTCGACTATTGTCAATCAAATAAAAAAGAAATGGTGAAGATGTGAGTGAAGTAAAAGTTATAAAGAAGTTATCCCTCTCTTAGTCTAAAATTTGAGTATATTTTTATTACCATTGGAGAAATTAAAGATTTAGAAATAAGGATTGTGGAGCAATCATTGGGTTCTTTGCAAGCGTATGAAGAAAAATAGAAGAGAAAGAAAATGTTACAATGAGTAATGGTGCAATTTCTTCAACTCAATTTAAAAAAAGAAAGCTTTGACAATGAAAGATGCAAAAAGAGGAAGAGGACATGGCTGAGGATGAACTCATGGACAAGGAAGAAGTCCGTGTAATATTTCCACTACCTTCAATAATGAATGTAGAAATGAAAATAAACGATCATCAAGAGGTCATGGAAGAATAAATTCATGGTCAAGATATGATAAATCACAAATTAAATATTATAGTTGTAAAAAAATTGTCTATTTTGTTGCCGAATGTATATGTCCAAAAAAGGTGGAGGAAAAAGCCAACCTTATGGAATAAAATAGTAAAGAAGATATCATATTGTTAGCATTCAAGGATAAAGATAAAGACCAAACAAATATGTGGTATTTCGACATTGGTGCAAGCAATTGCAGGTGCGAAGAAAGACGCATTTTCGTGGAGCTTGATGAAGCAATAATAGTAAATGTCTCATTTGAAGTTGAATAAAAAATATTGGTAGAAGATAAGGGTAAAATCCTAATACACTTAAAGAATGTAGGCCATCAATTCATCTCAAATGTTTAATGTGTGCCTATTATGAAGAATAATATTTTAAGTTTGGTCAATTATTAAATAAAGAATATGATATTAACTTAACAAAAAATATTGTTTTATTAAGAGACATAAAAAAATTGATTGCCAAAGTATATATGTTAAAAAATAGAATGTTTCTTCTTGACATTTAGTGTGATAGTGCAAAATGTTTAAAAGTTTGCTATAGTGATTCATCATGGCTATGACATTTATAAGATGAACATATCAAATTTGGTAATCTTGAATTTCTATCAAAGAAGTAGATGGTGAGAGGCTTACATTCCATCAATCAACTAGATCAATATTGCAAGGGATGTTCACTTGGAGTTAACTTCAAGAGCAACAAAACCACTTGAGTTAAGACATAGATGTTTGTGGCCCTATTAAATCAATGTCCTTTGATGAGTGTAAATAAATATTTATTTATTTATTGATCATTTTTATAGGAATATATGAGTTCATTTTCTGAAAGAGAAATTAGAGGTGTTTGAAAATTTTAAAAAATTTTAAAGCTTTTGTTGAGAAGGAAAGTGGCATTAACATCAAGACTAATAGATCTGATCATGGAGGAGAGTTCACTCCCAATAAATTTCAAAGTTATTTTGAAGATCATTCAATTCGTCATCCTTTAACAATGCCAAGATCCCCTTAATAGATGGAGTAGCTTAGGGAAGAAAATAGAAAATTCTCAATATAGCTCGAAGCATACTCAAACGTAAGGAATACCCAAAGAGTTTTGGGCAGAGGTGATCGATTTTGCAATTTACCTAAGAAATCGCACTCCATCAGGAAGTGTACATGAAAAGATCCCTCAAGAAGAATGGAGTGGAAGGAAACCAAAAATCTTTCATCTTAAAGTCTTTGGAAGTATCACATATGTTCAAATTCTAGATGAAAAGAACAAAACTTGATGTTAAATGTGAAAAGTATGCGTTCAATGGCTATGGCTCAAGTTTTAATAGTTACAAACTCTATAATCCAATTAGTGGTGAAAGTATCATTAGTTGTGATCAGCAGTTTAATGAAAAAGATAATTGGCATTGCAGAAGACAAGAAGATGAATCTACTTTTCTTCCTTTCTTTAAAGAAGAAGAAGAAAATGAATAATTAATAATCAAAGAGATTGTAAAAGAAGAATCACATGAGCCCATCACTATATTAATTTAAACAAAAACATTTGAATGATCAACATCAACAACATTTTTAAGTGAAAATTCAAAACGAGAATACTCGATATTTTTGAAGTTTACAAGATATTTATGAGGTAAACAATAGTCAAGGACAATATATATATATTTTTTTGTATTTTTGGAGAATGGAACCTTTAGACTATCAAGAAGTAGTAGAAAGTAAGAATTGATAGATGCTTTGGATGGAAAACTATAGCAATAACAAAGGATGATAAGTGAGAGGTGACTACATTTTCACAAGGTCACTTGGGCAATTGAAGTTAAATGGGTGTATAAAGCTAAGAAGAATGCTAAATAAGATATAGAGAAATACAAAGAAAGACTGGTGGCTAAATGATACAATAAAAAATATGACATTGATTAAGATGAGTTAGTTGCTCACATCACTTGATTTGAAATTAGATTAATAAAATTATTTGGGAGCCCAACATGGATGGAAGATCCATCTATTGGATGTGAGGTTTGTTTTCTTAAATGGAGCTCTTGAGAAAAAGTTTATATTGAAGAAACTTTGGGATATGATCATATGAAGTAAAATGATAAGAAGAGAAAGTCATAAAATTGAAGAAAGTTTTATACGGTTTAAAGCAAACACCAAGAACCTGAAATACTTGAGTTGGCCAGTATTACAAAGCAAAAAATCTCATTAAATGTTAATATGAGCATGACTTTATATTAAAGTTAAGAAAATATTTTAATATTGTTCTTCTATGTGAATGACTTGATTTTCACAGATAATAATAATTTTTTTTTTTGAGAAATTCAAGAAAGAAATAGCCACGGAATAACTTTAATATAAAGTGCATGCAAGAAGATATAAACATATTTATCACTTGAGACGGTTATGCTGCATAAATAATTAAAAAATTTTAAAATGAATAACTCTAATCTTGTTGGAAAACCATTGGAATATGAAGTAAAATTATCCACAAAAGATGAAGAAGAAAAGATGGATCTAATTCTTTATAAAAGTCTCGTCAGAAGTCTACGTTACTTAACCTGTACAAGACCATGTATTACTTATGCAGCCAAAGTAATCAGTCGCTACATGGTAGCTCCAATGATAACTCATTTCATAATTGCTAATAAAATACTTCAATACATTAAATGTACAATCAACTATAATTTATTTTATTCTTTTTCTAATAAATTTAAAATTATTGGATATAATGATAGCAACTGTGGTGGAGATCTTGATCGTAGAAAGAATACCACCATACTACCTTCATCCGAGCATCAAAAGCACAACCTATTGTTACACTCTAAACTTGCGAAGTAGAACATATTGCAGCTACTTTTTTGCGTTTGCCATGAAATTTGGTTAAAGAATTTATTGAAAGAATTAAAATTTCCATATGAGGTGCCCATTGGGATACATAATGATACTAAATTAGTTTTGCATTGGCAAAAAATCTCAGCTTTCACAATAGAAGTAGAAGTAAGTAGATGACACTCGTCATCATTACATATCATTACATAAGAGAATGTGTTGCAAGTAAAAAAGTGAATTTGAAGTACGTGATGTCTCAAGATCAAATAACATACATATTTACTAATCAATAGAAACAAGAAACATTTGTGAAGTTCCCAAAATATTCTTAGAGTTGCAATCAATTTTAAGGGAGGGTGTTAGAAATAAACTTATTTTGTTTTAGACATAAACTTACACAGATTGAAAATTTGATATATTGAAAACTCAGAATCAAATCCAAACCGGAGTCATAAATACATAAAAAAAATTATTTTAAGCGAAAGAATACTCAACTAAACTCTATTAATATTATTATTATTATCCTAATAAATTAAAAAAAAAGTTATTTTGAATATCATCTCATGCGCGTTACGTGCAATTCTATGTCAGCTGTCTTGACTTCCTCTTCTTTTGTTTTTAAAGTGCGGAAAATCCACAGCTGAAGCTCTACAAGAACCTCAGAAATGAAATTCATCTGCCTTGATCTTCACTTTAGTGTGAGGAGAAAGACAACAGAAATAAGAGATAAATTGATCATAAAAAAAAACAAGAGGAACAGAGTATTAATTTTGATTTGATTTGCTGCCAAAACGGCAAAACTAACCCCAACGACTCGTCTCCGCTGCTAAATCGCTAAAATTAGTTTCAGCCCCCACGTTTCTGCTCATCTCACGCTAAACCACACAAACGTGCACTTAACTAACGCCAAACTTCAGTTAAAATCCTCCTCTTTTGCTTCCTCTTCAAGCACTCTGCGTCATTTCCTTCTAATCGATTCTTCACTAAATCAGGTTTTTTTTTTTCTTTTTGTGAACAGTATTGAATGAAAAAGCTGCAATTTTATTAACGCAGATGCTGCAATTCAAGCAAAAATAAATCTATAATAATCTTAAGAAGTCAGCAGACAATGCTGAATGCAAATTCATGGAGATTTGCTTATTTTCGAAGAAAAATAAGAATAAATGAAATGATAAAAGAAAAACTAAAAGAAAAACAAGAAATTAATCGGAATCTGAATCCGATCATCAGTATTGGCAACCAACAAGCGAAGACGAGATCATANACGCAGATGCTGCAATTCAAGCAAAAAAAAATCTATAATAATCTTAAGAAGTCAGCAGACAATGCTGAATGCAAATTCACGGAGATTTGCTTATTTTCGAAGAAAAATAAGAATAAATGGAATGATAAAATAAAAAACTAAACGGAAAACAAGAAATTAATCGGAATCTGAATCCGATCATCAGTATTGGCAACCAACAAGCGAAGACGAGATCATAAAGATCGGTCTTTTGGTTGCAAACGACAAAGACGGCGACTCTCTCACTGAAGCCGAAGAATGCGAAGAAGAAGCCTTCTCCGCATCGCCATCATCATCGGACGGAGGTGGGAGATTGAGATCTAAAGCAAGTCCGTTCTGTTTCCCATCCTCTTTCTCCATCTCTTGGCGGTGCCGCCGCATATGTCCGCCGAGTGCCTGGNTTCTCACTGAAGCCGAAGAATGAGAAGAAGAAACCTTCTCCGCATCGCCATCATCTTCGGACGGAGGTGGGAGATTGAGATCTAAAGCGAGTCCGTTCTGTTTCCCATCCTCTTTCTCCATCTCTTGGCGGTGCCGCCGCATATGTCCGCCGAGTGCCTGGCCGGAGCTGAACTCTGCTCCGCATCGAGTACATTGGTGGACTTTAACCTTGGCTACAGCTGCCGAAGGGAAGGAGTTCATGCTTAGCTGAATCGAAGCCTCATTCATCGCCGCCATCTTGCTTCTCTTCGCCGAAGCCTGGGGAATTGAAATCTTCGATTTTTTATGGCTGGAGCGATGCCCGCCGAGCGCTTGGTGTGAATTGAAGCATTTATGGCAAGTCTCNATTCATGCTTAGCTGAATCGAAGCCTCATTCATCACCGCCATCTTGCTTCTCTTCGCCGAAGCCTGGGGAATCGAAAGCTTCGATTTTTTATGGCTGGAGCGATGCCCGCCGAGCGCTTGGTGTGAATTGAAGCATTTATGGCAAGTCTCGCATTCGTGGATGCTAGATCCAGCCTTGGCTGTTGTGGTGGTCGGCGGTGTCAGCTCTGCGGATCGCCGGATCGTGAATTTGAGGGCGGGAGTTGTGTAGGGCTCCGGCTGGTGGCCGCCGCGAGAGAGGAGCATGAGACAATTAGCCAGGTCTTCTTCTTCCTCAGTTGTGGTTTCAGAAAACTCTGCGGAGGTGGTTGGAGAAAACACAGGTGATGCTGCCGACGAAGAAAGCTGAGGCCTTTGCCGCTTGGTTCTCTTCCGTTTCACTAACATGCCTTCCATTGAAGGGTGAGGAAGAAGGCTGTGGTCAGATAAGTGAAGGGGGAGGAAGGTTGGGGGGTTATTATATATAATGGATTTAGAAAGCGGGGGAAGATTAGAATTGGGAGTCAGAACAGGACATTAAAGGCCGCAAATTCACTCCTTTTGGCCTTTCTCTCCCTATAAAAAAAGGATTTTTTTTAAGGAGGAAGGATGGTGGGGCTCTCAATCTTTCTCTCTTCCTTCGCTTTCCGTTTTGGAGTGCATTTGCCTTTCTGTTGTGGTTATTTATAGAGCAGAAGAAACGAAAAAACAGAATCAGATGAGGGCGAGGGTGGAACTAAAACGGCACATGCCAATTAAGCCATGTGGAATTAGTAAACACATCAAAAAAAAAAAAAAAAAAAAAAAATTTTGGGGGAAAGGGGG
>JXCR01002225.1:1288-20068 GCA_002079205.1 Phalaenopsis hybrid cultivar
CTTTTTTCTTCAGAAGGGATAAAAACCCTTCTTTTCTAAACTATTGTTTTTTAAAGGGACAATTTCTTAAGTACTATGTACGCTTTCCGCATAAAGTTTTTTATAATCGGCCGTTTCGGCTCGTATGCAATCTTGCACGTGGTGCAATGGACGGGCGATTCGTACGACATTTATGCGGGTAAATGCGGTCAACTGAAGGCAGTATAGGTTGATGGCGCATAATGGGAACGGTGTACAATGGCAGAATAATTCTTTTTTTAATAGTTAACATTAGTGACTCATCTTATTTAATTTCATATGTCATTTTAATGGAAAGGTTAGGGAGGAGAAATCTCACAGATAAATATTAGTAGATGCTAAATATTTTATGTATTCAAGAAATTAAATTGGTTAGAGAAAATACTATGGAGATTGATAACTTTGGTTTTAAACTTTGGAATTCAGATAAGAGTCGCACTATAAATAATGCAGTTGTAATTATAGATAAGAGTTTGAAAGGTAATGTTGTAAAAATTAATAAAATTGGAGACAGATTTATAGCCCATAAGATTATTGTTGATACTTAATTTTTTCATATTATAAGTGCTTATGTTCCTCAAGTAGGTTTAGATATATGTTCTAAAGAAAAATTATGGAATGACCGAGAGGACTTAATACAATTGTTACATCTTGGAGAAAGAATTTTTATTGGAAGAGATTTAAATGAACACGTCGGTAGAGTGGTAGAAGATTTTGGAAATATTCATGGTGGCTGGAGTTTTGAAGTGATTAATGAAGAAAGTAGAGTCATATTAGATTTTGTTCTAGTGTATGATTTTGTTATTACTAATATTTTATTCAAGAACAGAGATGNTCATATTACATGAAAAGAATCAAGGTTTAGTATGTGTGTTGGTAGAGAAAATTACGGCGGCTAAGGCATGGTCAATAAGAAAATAGTAGTGGAAGTTGGGGTTGATGAAAAAACCATCATCATCCTTAACCCCTTTTTTGGAGAGACAATGAATAATCCTGATTAGTATCCTTCAAATTCATTAGCCCAAAAAAAATGAGGATCTTTGATTTCCAAGTCGATGATTTTTAGTTATGAGTTGTGTGTGAATAATACTATTAAAATTTGGCTCGAGTAACTTCAGTAGTGAGATGATGGGAACGTCTGACATCTAAATATCATAAAAATATGTTACCAACAAATAAGGTTTTTGCAATGATTTAAATAAGCTGCTATGGTAAATAAAAATCAAGGTAAAATTATTTATCATGATTGAAAATATGTTGACCATACTCAGTTGACAATCCAATGGTATTCATACATGAATGGTCAAATAGAGATTTTTAAGCTTTTTAAGGATATGAATCGGGCTTCTCAAATAGAGAATTTGGGGTTGCCAATTCAAGGAATCTGAAGATTCGAGGGCAACTATAGGATTAATTTGCCTAAGATTTATGATAAGCCGGGAATTCCTTCATTGGATAACATTAATGTTCTATTATAAATCAAACATAATTTAAAATTTTTATAGTGTTAATTCTTATCTTTTTAAATGATTTTTGAATCATTATGTTTCCTTTTGGATTAATTCTTGCAATCCACCACTTTTTTTAGAAGGATATTATTAAGGTTGTTTATAAAATGAGACCATTTAAAATTTTATATTAATCCTAATAGCTCTCTTTGTTATTATTATTTTTATGATATGTGGTTTCATGGTATTTTCTGAAAGAGTATTTTGGTGATATTATTTTTTCTTGGTTTAACCTTACGCATGATACTCTTATTTGATGTTATTATTGATGGTAATTGAAGCTCAGATAATTTATCTTATATTCCTTTCTCCTTTTTAAATATTGTTACATTTATTTCCATTGTTAGTGGTGGTACTTGCCTTTGGGATAAAATATTTCTTATTCTCATAAAACTATTTATACTTCTCTTTATAATCATTTGCCATGTGTTGATTGATATAAATTAAATTGATTTAAAAGGCATTTTATAAAATATGTTATTCACTTACAAAAAACTATTCATAATGGTTTGAAGACTTGTAATATTCTTATTCTTAGAGGTATAAAAATCATTAAAATTTGTTATGTGGTATTGATTTAGAAACATATGATCATCTTTTCTTTGAATGTCCATTTTCTCATTATCTTCTCAATTATGAGTGCCAAATGGTAAATTTGTTATTGCCCCTTTTAATGTTTTTCAAGTTTTATATCATTCTTATAATAATTCATATAAACTCCATAAAAAATTTCATCTTTTGGCTTTACAGGTCACTGTCTATCATATTTGGTTGGAGAAGAATTTGAGAAATTTTAAGCATAATTATTGTTTGTTAGGTAGTCTTACTCATTATATTCATTGGATGATCGTTTATAAGAATAGGAATTTAAAATTTAAAATTTAAAATTGATATTCCTAATTTCATCAGGAAATTTTAAAATTTATAGTTTTCTCTTATCATTTTTATTTTTGTCTTTTTTTTTTTTTTTTTTTTTTTTTTTTTTTTTTTTTTTTTTTTTTTTTTTTTTTTTTTTTTTTTTTTTTTTTTTTTTTTTTTNTTTTTGTTTTTTTTTCCAGAGTTCTCAAATACAATTGTTTATTTAATTAAATCCGGAAGAAATTCTTGTTAACCATTTAATGAAGTTTATAATATATTTGGATAAATACTTGCTTATTTAGGGGGTGCATTTTTGCTTTAGTTGTATACCATTATTTTTTTAGTTTTTGTTGTTTTTTGTGCTATTGATTTAGTTATATCATTTTTTTTTTGAATTGTTGTGTTGGTTATTGCAGTTGTTGGTTGGATTTGTTTGGGTGGTTTATTTATTATTTTGTCTTTTGTGATTTGTTATTTCGTTTTTCAAATTTTTATTGTTGTTTGTTTGGAGTCCGATGTTTCTTCTTCGACTTTTGTTGTTTTGAGTTGTTTTTTATTTATTTTTGGATTATGTTTGCTTTTTCTTTGGATTAGATATTCTATTAATTTTATAGATATCATTCTTGTTTCTTTGTTTCTTAGGATTTTTTTTTAGAGCTATGACGTACCTTACACTTTCTTAAAGCATAAACCTTTTTTTAAAGTTTTACCATGGTATTCTCATTCACTTTGTTTTGCTTCATTAAAGTTGGATATGATTATATTACAATCATTTAATGTAGTTTTAAAATATATTTAAGTCTTTTTTCTTGTTACATTTACTAATCTCTTAGGTCTATATTTCTGTTGGTTACATTATGGTTTGGTGATTAGAGTGGTCTAATGTTTGTTTTCTAGGATTTTATTTCGTTGAACATAGATGGATTCTCTGGATTCTTGATTTGGGTTTAGCTAAGCTAAAATTTTTTTTTGGTTTTGGTTTTTGATGCTTTACTTTATTTGTTTTACTTTTGCAGGTTCTTGAGATGACATTGTTAGCTATGGTAGCTATTTTATTAGATGGTCTTCATTGAGTTGACTGTGTGAGACTGTTTATTAATATATCCATCAAGTTTGATTTTGTTGTTGTTTGAGTTGTAGCTGAATGTGTGAGACTGGTGGTTAATTGGTTNAAATTTTTTGGTTTTGGTTTTTTATGCTTTACTTTATTTGTTTTACTTTTGCAGGTTCTTGAGATGACATTGGTCTTCATTGAGTTGACTGTGTGAGACTGTTTATTATTATATCCATCAAGTTTGATTTTGTTGTTGTTTGAGTTGTAGCTGAATGTGTGAGACTGGTGGTTAACTGGCTGTTGAAGGTTTGTTGGTTATTGTTTCTATCTTGTTGGTGTTTGTTCTTCACTTGGTTCTATTTTTTATGTTCATTGTTCTATTCCGTAGAAGCCATATTGTTGCTTCTATTAGATGCTTTTCATGTTGGGGTGTTATTGTCTGGATGGATTAGATATTTACCTTTTGTTTCCTTTTGTCTGGTGTTGTTTCTTGTTTTAGATTGTTTTGGGTTAACTCGTACTGTTTGTTTCTGTAATATAGTTAAGTGTGACCCCCATTTTTCCCAAAAAAATAATATGAACCAACATGAGTAAAACATTTTCAAGAACTTCGTTGAATAATTGACACTATTTCGTTCATTTGAAATANAATAATATGAACCAACATTAGTAAAACATTTTCAAGAACTTCGTTGAGTAATTGACACTATTTCGTTCATTTGAAATATTTCTCAAAATTGATAGTTCAAATAGGCTAAATTAAAATATACCATAAAATATATAGATGTTTTAAAATATATAGATATTAAAATAAAATGTTTATTTTGTGTTATTTTGGACCTTTTTTGTTTTTTTTTTTTTAAGAACATGTTTGTTTTGTTTATTTGTAAAGCATTTTAATTTTTTTATTTTTAAAAAATTAACTTGTTTTTAAACACTTAAAACAACATTTATACGTTCTAAGTGATCGTAAAAAGAACCACCCCAATCGTCACTCGCCCGCCTGCCACCGCCACCAACCTTGCACTCGTCCTCGTCGCAGGCCTCCCTCCTGCCGTTGCAGCTGAGAGTCTCCGGCCACCCTTTAGTAATATTTTATATATATTAAAATATATCAAACTAAATTAAAAAAATATAATCCTACGTTTATTTTATATTAAATGAAACAACTCAAAAATATTTTAAATATTATATAATTTTTTTTATTACATTCAAACATTAAACCTGAAAAGCAAGCAACCAAACAACACCTCGTTATTATAATTAATANGTATATTAAAATATATCAAACTAAATTAAAAAAATATAATCCTACATTTATTTTATATTAAATGAAACAACTCAAAAATGTTTTAAATATCATTTAAATTTTTTTATTACATTCAAACATTAAACCTGAAAAGCAAGCAACCAAACAACACCTCGTTATTATAATTAATATTAAGATACATTGGATAGAGCCAGTAAGAAATACTCGTTTAAATAAATAAAAGGCCGGAGGAAGTTCTCTAAAGCCCAAAACTATGGCGGGGCTGATTTTGGATCAGTAAGTAGCTGATCAAAGCCCAGCCTTATTGATAGAATGAAAAAGAAACATAACCNTAAACACTCGGTTAAATAAATAAAAGGCCAGAGGGAGTTAACTAAAGCCCAAAACTATGGCTGGGCTGATTTTGGATCAGTAAGTAGCTGATCAAAGCCCAGCCTTATTGATAGAATGAAAAAGAAACATAACCAAGAAAAATAAAATTTTAATAACATGACTATTACTTTTTATACACAAAAATTTCTTTTTAAAAAAATTCAATCATTAAAATTTAAAAATAACCTTAACATTTATGTAATTATTGCAGTGAAGAGTGGATGAATGTTTATCTAAATTTTGATTTTATTGAAATTTTCACATTAAATTATACAAAATATAATTATAGAGTATGTGTAGCTATTTTAGCTGAATTTAACATCAAAAAGGTTATGATAATGTAACTCCACTTCATATAATGAGGCCCATTTTANAAACCTTAACATTTATGCAATTATTGCTGTGAGGAGTGGATGAATGTTTATCTAATTTTTTTTTATTATTATTGTATAGAGTCTGTGTAGCTATTTTATTGTATAGTGGATGAATATAATTATAGAGTCTGTGTAGTTATTTTAGCTGAATTTAACATCAAAAAGGTTATGATAATGTAACTCCACTTCATATAATGAGGCCCATTTTATTACCTTTTAAAAGTTAACTAATTATTCTAAGATAATAAAAATAAATAAATAGCCCACATATCATGTTAAAAATACTATAAAAACATTAATTTATGTAAGGAAAAATAAAACTAAGATATTTTCACAAACTAAAAATCACATATATACAACTCTTAAAGCCACACAAACTTTATTTAGAAGTTGAATTTCTTCTTTTCTGTCGTACAAACTTTTGCTTGTCACTGGATTCATAATCCATAAGAGAATGTGATATTTAAACATATTTAAAAGTAATTAGCATCATACATTATTCATCAACAAAATTAATTTCAACCCTTCATCATATCACTTGTTTTACGTATTAAGTTTAGTTATTTAATTATTCAAAACATATTATTTTTAACGCTCTATTTTAGACTTGATTTGTAACTCTAATGAAGCTTCAAAACATCCAAAAAGTTTATTGTTTCAATGGCTTAATGAAGGTGTTCGTCACCTGATCTTGTGGCATAACGTACTTCAACTCTACTTATTTTCTTACAGCACATTACTGACCACTTTTTTTTTTTTTGTTAACACTCTCTACTTGACGACCCCCTACTAAGCTTAGACATCTTCCTAGTGTTCTTAGGTGGTTGGCTTAGCTTGCTTAGGGTTTTGGTTGGCTCTTGGGCCTAAGCATGGCTCAAATTGAAATTAAAAATTAAAATTAATTCAAACTTAAACTTAATTCAATCAAACCTAAATTTAAAATTTAAATTTGAATCAAGTATAAAATAATTTAAAATAGGCCCGTAATATGTGAGGTACTGACCATGCAAGGTACAACACACATATTCTCTTAAATAATAATAATGTGTATTAATGTGCTTACTTGTATTATGAACTATGAGATTTTTGGCCAACTAATGCAGGTACTTATTTGTTGTCAATAATTATATCGATGGGCACTTCTTATGAAAATTATAAATATATCAATTCGTTACCCAAATAGCATGACAAATACATGAAGTTGATGCAACATATCCAACTTAATCACATGTTTATACTGTTACTTCTTTGATATCCATAATTTTATTTCTCATAAACCCTAAACAAATTCAATGGTACTCTCTCTATCATCCAATTCTCCATTGTTGTCACTACTACTGTATCCAATAGTCTTATATTTATTAAAAACTAGTAAAATAAATCATAGTTGAATGTACATTTGTTGTATCAAAGTATTCTCCTAGTAATCTTGAAATAAATTATTATTGGAGCATTCAAGTAGCGATTAATTACTACTACTACATAAATAATGGCAAGCATGTCACAAATTAAATAGTGTATGCTTTAGAAGAGACTGTTATAAAAAGTTGGATCTATCTTTTCTTCTTTATCATTTTCGATATGTTGAGTCGACATTCTATCCATCTATGTTATGTTGTCAACAAAATTATTAGTCTAATAGTATTACGACGAGCGAAATAAATATATGCTATATTATAATCAATGCCATATTTTTTATTGGAAAGTTTTGTCAACTATCTTGCTATGTTTCTCTCTATGCCTTCATTAGCATTCTTTTTCACTTTATACACTAATTTCACTCTAATTGTCTTGCGTCCTTATGGGTGAGCTATCTTGTATCATTCTTATCGTCTAAAGGTTCACATTCATCAAAAAATCATAAAAGAGTAATGTCACGTTAGCTTTGTTTTACCTCATAAATATATTGTAGACTTTTACAATATAATGTTTTTTTCATTTGAACGTCTACTTAAAGTTTTTCTTAATGTCGATCCTTCATATATTCTTATTGAAATTAAAAGTGTGATGGACTCTTTTAGGGCCCGTTTGGGGGAAATTTTTCACGTGGCGCGGGGTCCTCCCGCGAATCTCTCCTGGAGATTTGATCGTGGCCCCAACGCACAGCGGAAAGCGGGCCGCGGGATCCCTCCCGTGGTCCGCTTTTCCCACGAGCTTTCCCATTTTTAATACCTCACTTGCCCCGCCCCGCCATAATGCCCCTCTCTCCCGAGCTCACGATTGCGATTCCTCTTCTCATCTTCTGCTCTGGATAGCGTCCGACCAAACAAGCTTCTCTATCGACTCTTCTGCTCTAGCGCTTGGAGAAATATCAGATCTTCGAGAGGCATCCGACTAGAGAAGGCCTATGGAGCTTGAATTATCAAATCACTCTCTGATCTCAGTCATGATCTCGCAGTTCTTCGTCCACTCTCAAAGAGGCCACAACATCACAAGGATGGTGTTTGAAGTTTGGTTTTATAATTTCTCTGAAATTTCAATGTATTGCTGAGATTGGTTTTGGATTTGGCTAGATATTGACTAGAGTTGATGTTACTCTCTAGTTAATGTTACAATTTTTGGGAACCTTCAGGGATGAATTTCTGTTGAAGTTAGTTGCTGCAATGCTCAATCATCTATCAAAAATGTGAAATCAATTTGTAACTATTCCTGTTCTTTTTCCTAATTCTTTTCACCTGAACAATTTCCAACTATTCCATTTTCATTTTTGATTGTGGAAACTACATAAAACCAAGAAATTTTGTAAAAAAAAATGTGTTAAACTGTTTGAAAATCTATTTTGGCGGTTGATCCTTTTCCAGGAATGCAGAGCGCGACAGTAACAATTGCTGCCATTTATTCCTGAATGCTATAAGCTTTTGCAATTGGTGATTTGAATGTTTGACATAGGTATGAAATATATGGTAACTGCTACGAGCAATGTACATGTCAAGCAATGCTTTAATTCATTAGAATCACTGCTTTCCTTCTTTAATTCAATCCAAGCTTAGCACACTTTCTGTCCATATTAACTCAAAAGATTTGGTTGGCTATATAAAGATTTGGGTGGTATAAAGGTATGAAGTGAAGTTTAGGTGTTATATATGTCAAAACATAGGAATTGGATGGTTTTGATGCAAATGTTCCAATTTATTTGGAAGCCTACGGAACATTGTCAATTCTGACTTAGATGTGATTGTGCTTGAAAATCTTAAACCATAGAAAAATCTAAAGAGTTTGTCCATATTTTCATACAAGGGTGTAAGCTCTGCAAAATTGATGTACAATGCAGATTTGATCTCCAATCTGAAGTACATTAATCTGAACGGGTGCTTGATTGTAAATTCCATTGGAATGAAAGGTTTATGTGTTTCCATCGTTGGAGGTGCTTAATAGTAAGAGATTACAAGTATTGAAGGATTGGTTTGATGGAGCAGGTGCAACAGCATATGACTGTTTCGTTCCTTGCTTAACTGAACTCTTCCCCATCTCAAGTCGTTGTGCTTTTGTAACATGCCAAAAGCAAAGCGACTTGATTGTAAATTCCATGGGAATGACAAGGTTTATGTGTTTCAATCATTGGAGGTGCTTATTATTGCTTCAAGCTCTTCACTGTTTGTTTTTTTGGTCAAGCATGAACTACTTGTATGTAATTCTAGATTGTTTTATTTGAACTTTTTTCCTTAAGAGTATCAAGTTTATGGTTTCTGGGATTGACTAAAAATTGTAGAAGTCTATTTTTTACATTTTATGTTGTAAAGTGAATTTCTTCTTCTGTTGTATCATATATAAAATTGTCATTGTTCTGTTCCAAACAGTTTAACTAAACAGAAGCAAAATTATCATTTTTCTAGAAACAGCCGCTCTACAGCTATTTTCACGCAGCTGTAACAAGCAACCAACCAGCTTCTCCGCATCAGCTTCTCCAAGCTTCCTAGGGCAGCACAGCTGCAGCTGAAAAACTTGAAAGCTGCTGCAGCGCCAAACAGAGCCTTAATCCTTTTCTTACAATACCCTCAATTCTTGTTTGCTCAATTTTTTCTCTCATCAAGACTAAGAAAAAAAATTATATTCATCTTCTTGTGTCCTCTAATCCCAAAACTCTTTTTCATCATACTCCAAACCACAACATATGAAAATTTGTTATAAATTGGATAGCAGATTTTGTAGCCTTTAGAGCTTGAGTCATAGCCAATGAACTCATACATTTTACTTTTATCTTCAAGCTTTATTTTTTTCTCATTTAGAATGTGAACACATGCATGCTTCCAAACACTTTAAGAAGAGAGATACCTAATTTTCTTGTACTGCATGCTTTCTTAGGGGTCTTTTCATGTACACTTCTTATAAGGGTATAATTTACTAAGTAAATTTCACAAACAATTTCTTCAAACCAAAATTTTGGGGCACTCTCTTATTTTCAAGCATGCTCAGGGCTAAGTTGAGAAATGCTCTATTTTTTTCTGCCACTCTATTTTGTTCGAAGAATTTTGGCACTGCTAAAGGATGACGAATTCCATGAGCTTCATAATAAATTTCAAATTTATTAGGTATGAACTCTTCACCATCATATCTAATGGCTTTAATGTTAACGTCATTTTTTTTCAACAAGTGCTTTAAAATTCATAAAATTTTCAAATGCCTCTAATTTGTCCTTCAAATAATATGTTCATATTTTTATTAAAAAAATCATCAATAAATAAAATACAATGTTTACTCTAGCTAAAAGACCTCGATTTAGCATAGCATAAACATTCATATATATAAGATCAATTTACTTTGCAGCTCTTAAAACTGACTCAATTAGACAGCTTTTGTGAGATTAATTTTATAAGCAAGCATATTTTACAAAATTAATTGAGTTGGTTGATGTTGAATAACCTCGCATTATATTTTTCTTTAATATAGGTTCATGACTACCAAATTTGAGACATATCCATATGCGAATGTCATATCCATGATGAATTACTATAATAAACTTTTAAATGCTTTCCGACGTCACACTGAATATCTAGAAGAAATATTCTATTTATGATAAATGTACCAAGCAAATTCTTTCTATCATCTCTTTAAAAAAAGTATTTATTGTTAAGTGAATGTCTTATTAATTTTCTAATAATTAACCCAAACTCAGAATGTGATTCTTCATATTAGTAATCATTTTAGATAAATTGATCATCCTTACTTTCTATCAATATTTTTTATCATCTCTAAATGAGATATTTCACCTTATTTTTTCGTCAGGTTACATGAACATGTTTCTTTATTCACACTTATGATTGCTTACACCAGTGTCAATGTACCACATATTTGTATAGTCTTTATCTTTATCCTTGCATATTAACAATAAAGTTAATTCTTTCTTACTATTATCTTCTAAAAGGTTGGATTTCTCTTCTACCTTTTTTTGGAAATATATTTGATAACATAATGGCCATTTTTTTCAATTGTCAAATTTAATATGTGATTTGCCATACCTTCATATTAGTAATCATTTTAGATAAATTGATGATCTTCATTTTTCAAGTGTATTAGCATTTTATCCTTACTTTCTATCAATATTTTTTATCATCTCTAAATGAGATATTTCACCTTATTATTTCGTCAAGTTACATGAACATGTTTCTTTGTTCACACTTATGATTGCTTACACCAGTGTCAATGTACCACATATTTGTATAGTCTTTATCTTTATCCTTGCATATTAACAATAAAAATTCTTTCTTACTATTATCTTCTAAAAGGTTGGATTTCTCTTCTACCTTTTTTGGAAATATATTTGATAACATAATGGCCATTTTTTTTTCAATTGTCAAATTTAATATGTGATTTTCCATACCTTGGTTATTATTTTTGCTTCCACAACCTTTTGATATTTATTGATTTTCACATCTACATTCATTGTTGAAGTTATTGGAATTATTTTTATATACACTTCTTCCTTCTCTTCCCCATCCATTACTACATCCTCGTTCAAGTCCACTTCACTTGACATCTATTATTGTCAAAGCTTTTTTTCTTTTAACTTGAGTTAAAGAAGTTGCATTATTATCTTTTGTTATTTTCTACTTCTATTTTTTATTATAAGTTTGCAAGGAACCCAATAATTGCTCCGCACTTATTATTTTTAAATCTTTAATTTTTTTTCAATAATAGTCATAATATACTCAAAATTTAAATTTAAAGTGCAAATAATTTTTTCTTCACTCACATCTTCACTATTCTTATAGTTAATCGATTATAGTTAATAATTATTCAAATTCTTCTATAGATAAAAGTTCAAATTCACCTATAAGCGTTTAAAGATGAATAGTTTTAACTTGTTTCACTTCTTTATTGGAGGTTTGAAGCCTCTCATATGCTTCTTTTGTTGCAGTTACACTTGAAATCTTATCGAATTCATCTTCGTTAACTGCTTGAAAGACGAGATAAAGAGCCTTTTTATCTCTCTTTATGGAATCTTTCAATATTTTTTTCTAAGTATGGGATAAAGCATTATGATCTTGCTTACTATAGCCTTTCTCGGAACTATCTCATGCATCTTGTACTCCTAAAAGAGCCTTCATTTTGATGCTTCAATTATCATAGTTTCTCTTGGCAAGCATCATGAGTTGAAAAGAAATCATTCCCCCATTTCTCATAGCTCTGATAACACTTTATTGGAATTTATAAACCTAAGATTACTTATAAACTCAAAATACAAATCTCAAAACAAATTCTAATTAGAAGTTATATTTCTTTTATTATTTTCCTCTTATATCGTATAAATTTTTTGCTTACCATTTGATTTATACCCATAAGAGAATATTTTATTTATACATAGTTAGAATTTACATCAAATATTGTTCACAAGCTAATCTCAAACCTTTATTATTTATCAATCAAAACTAACACACACACACACACACATGTATTATAAGTTTCACATAACATTTGAAATTTTAACTTGTCAACTTGTCAAAAAGTTTATTTATTAATTTAATAACACACTTGATCATAATCTTATTTTATATTTTACTCAACAAAAAATTAGCCCATATTTGTGAATAAAGAGCACTTTCTAATCATAACATTAATTTTTTTAATCATACTAAACAAAGAAACTTAAAAGAATTTTTAACTAAAAATAAATATTTAATATTATATATATGTCCATAATTTGTAAAATACATATGATCATAAGTCATAATATTTTCAATGAATATTTAGAATTGCTTATATTCTCAAGTATCTATATTTAATCTCTGCAGAAATGCAACTCTAGGCATAGTAAGGAACCTGGATCAAGAAACTCAAGACCGTGCCACAAAGCCAAAGCCATATTAAAAAAAAAAAATGCAACTCTAAGCAGCATATTCACACTTCTCACCAAAAAAAGGGACTCCTAGGTTTAACTGAGCCTTATAAAGCCCATATTTTGAAGTAATAATTGCTCATAAATTCTTGAAGGGTCCATAGTCTACTAATGAAGGAGACTGCCACAAAAAGCTTAATTACAGTATAACACATTTTCATCATTTATTATATGTAGGTGTATAACAAAAATATGTCAAACCGAATCTCTCAGAAGAATGACTTAAAGTCAGGACGACCCGTAGCCCGATGACCGACCGAGTTTAGTTGACCCAGTTCATACTTAAAGACAATTAAGTTTAACCAGTCGAGCCAGAAAGAAGTCGGCAACAAACTCATACATATAAAATATCAAAAATACTCCTAAAAATAAACATATAACTTCATATATTATACCATCTCCCTTATAAATATAGTGATTCACGGGCAGTATTCAACAGCAAGAGTTAGTACTAGTTTTTCCCGTCAGACTTTAGCATTTAATTTGTTGTCTGCCAAATCCAAGGATCATTAATCCAAGCCACAGGACACCGTCCTCCATTGTTATTTGGCCCACACCTCTCTCTCTCTCTCTCTCTCTCTCTCTGTCTCTCTCTCTCTCCTCTCTCTCTTACAGTGAGTTCAGTAGCAGTCAATATAAAAAGATTAGCTAGCATCAGGAGTGATGCAAAAATGATGAACGTATCCTTACTAAGGATCATAGAAATAAAAAAACTATTTTTGTTGATTGCATTGTCAACTGTGGTGCACTAGTTTCCTTTTCACGTTGTAAGTTCAGCTTATCTTAATCAGATATGTTAAAACTTATTAGTTAAATCACGTCCACACATAAAACCACAACCATTCATGTCTCTTTCACATTTCTGATAGAGCTTTGTTAGGCTATGCTTTTGTCATTATCTTATGGCCAATATGAATATTCCCTACAATTCATATCTCATCAAGCCAAGCTTGCCTAAAGCTCAATTCACATGTATTCAAATCTCGTCCATAAGATAGTCCTAACTCAATAATAGACAATTAGAGCATTTAAATCAAAATATGTTTGACATGTTTGGCCAAGAAATCATTATTTTTTAACATGTTTAAAAATATCTAATAGTTATTTTGAGTATTTTTAAAAGCATTTTAATTTATTTTTTAGAAACAAAAAATTTGAACAGGTAAAAAGCACGCTAAAGAAATATGGACTTATTTCATTAGACTCATGAACTTGCATGCATCAATTATGGCTATTCGTCCAGCGAGCTTGCCTACTCAGCCAGAGTATGTAACACTATCAAACTAGATTGCTTGCTAAAAGAACTTACCCTTACTTTGAAACTCGCCTAAAGTTTCTGTTGAGTTGTTCACTAGATGCATAATTCATTCTCTACACTGCGATGTACACCAAATTAAATGTACATATATTATTTTATACAATTGCACTACAAAACCAATTTTGTAATGATGTACTTGATGCTTGCCTATAAATATGAGGCCATTTGGCAAGCACTAGCAAATCATGAGTAGAATCTTTTACATGACAATATTGATTCTAAGCATAAAATTTAACACACGTTATCTCTATAGAATAATCTTAAGAATATTTATATCTTAACTACTTATTGCCAATTTGGTTTGACTTGCCCTTCTTTGTACATGTTGGGATGTATAAACTTATACTTCTACTAGAGCTTCAAATAATTTGAAATCAAAAGCATACCATGGAATAGAATTACACCGATTAAAAAATATCGAAAAACAAAATATTCGAATGAAAGCATGACAATAAATAAGCCAAAAAAACACACTAGGATTTTACGTGGAAAAACCAGAGAAAGGAAATAAAAATCACAGAGCCACATCACCAAGAAATTTTCACAATGAAATTCAAAAAGATACTAATTACTCACTCAGATCTCTCTACAATCGATGAAATCCTTTCATGACTTTCAAAAACACACTTATACTTACATAACTTTGCTCCAAACCTTTCCTCTCGATCTCACAAGAAAAAAATATGTTGAAATCCTTTTCTCTGACACGTTTCTAATTCACCAGAATTCTTATTGAAACACCTTTGCTGTTTATCCAACAGCTTCATTGCCCTTGTGGGCGTTCATCTAGGATCCACACCTCATCAATCTTGCACTTCGCAACTGAAAGTGCCCAACACTTAATCCACTAAATCTACACCTCTATCTGTATCATCTTCATAATCACACATTATAGTGTGGCTTAACCCTGACTTTAACATTCATGGACGCCAAACATAACTCCAATTTCTCGATAGTCACTACATTCGTCAACATGTTCACATGATTCTAAGCTTTGTATATCTTCTCCGAGAATAATTGCAAATCTTATGGGTGAAAGTGTATAAAGTGATACCTTAAGTGAATATATTTTGTCCTGAGTTCTGAATCTATCCTCGTACATCCTCATTTTATTAAATGTAATATCTTCAGACTTGATAAATTTCTTATTCTTATAATCCTACAACTTAGTCCCAAACTTATTTGAGTCATATCAAATGAAGGTGCCTTAACAGATTGTGAGTCAAACTTATTTTTGGATCGTACATCAACATGTACATATGAAGAACACTCATATACTTTTAATGAGATAGATTTACCTCGTTGTCATTCCAAGTTTCTTCAATTAAGTATTCCTCCAAAAATACTGATAGACTACAATTAAGCAGATAAACAACGTTGTTTATCTGCTTAATTGTAGTCTATCGGTATTTTTTTAAGCAGATAAACAACATTGTTTATTGCTTCAACCCAAAACTATTTTTGACAATCCTACATGCAACTTCATGCTCTTGGCTTGGTCTGTGATTATTTTATTCATGCCACATCATTCTGTTGTGGTGTTCTTTGGATAGTGTGTTCTCGCATGGAATGTAAGTGAGAAAACTTGACATATTTATTAATAATAGTAAGACATTAATATTTTAAAATTCACAAATAGCAATATAATGGTTTTTTTAAAAATTAAAACATAAATTAAAGAAAACAAAAAAAAATCTATATTAAAAATTTATATACGATGAAAAGCAAATAATGATTTATACCTTTCTTCTTTGTAGATATACAGTAAATATTGCATCTACCTTCTCCATGTTTCAAAAATTATGCCTCTCTCCTATTTCTTAATTAAGCTCTCAATTAATAAATTGTAGTTAATTAATTTCTAACAGCAGTGGAAGAAGACAAGTCTATATAATTTCAGAGGACTGATTATGATTAACTAACTAACAACAGCGGTGGCAATTAAGTATAATACTTTCAGGAAATACAGAAATTAAATAAATGAATAATAATGCTGATTATCTAACAGTAAAATTAAATTTAATAAACTCTAATGAAAAATAATTAACAGATAATTATTTTTTTTCCTTAAAAATATCACAATGGTGTTACCTTTCCTCTTTATGGCCTTCAGAAGTTCAGTACTGTTCTGTCCCTCTCAATTGTAAGCAAGCAAATCNGACTAACAACAGCGGTGGCAATTAAGTATAATACTTTCAGGAAATATAGAAATTAAATAAATGAATAATAATGCTGATTATCTAACAGTAAAATTAAATTTAATAAACTCTAATGAAAAATAATTAACTGATAATTATTTTTTTTTCCTTAAAAATATCACAATGGGGTTACCTTTCCTCTTTATGGCCTTCAGAAGTTCAGTACTGTTCTGTCCCTCTCAATTGTAAGCAAGCAAATCACGTGCCAATCACTTTTGCATTCCTATTATTGCATATTTGCATTTATATTTCTCATAAAATTAGTTATCATTTCTCCATAACAGTTAATATAACATATTATTTCACATCATTTTCACAGCACAAGTGGTCCTCCATTAGTTTGGAAACTCTCTCTCTCTTTCTCTATCTCTCTCTCTATCTATCTATAGTAAAAGGCCTCAGATCACAGAACAAAGTGATAGAGATCAATTTCTTCAACACCAAGCACAGAAAGGAAGAAGAAAGGTAATCAACATAAACTCAAGCCATTTATCAATTAAATCTTCATAAAAATATGATTTTTATTTGATCCATGCATTAATTTCATCATACTAAGTAGATGAAAGGGCAGTTGCAGCTCAAAGAACTAAGCAATGATCAGTCATCTTCATCTTGTTATGAGCATGAATCATCATCAGTTATGTGGATGTCATCAAAGATGAGAATTATGAGAAAGTTTGTGTGTTCAGAACAGAAAACATTAAGGAGGATTAGAAGAAGAAGAAGAAGGTGTCAGCAGATTCAAGATGATCAGAGGAAGGAAGGAAACAAAGATCAGAGCAGCTGTGAAAGCAGTAATAATGGAGGAATTAATAGGGTTTGCTCTGATTGCAGTACAACGAAGACACCCTTATGGAGGAGTGGACCTCTTGGCCCAAAGGTAGCTTATATAACCCTAAATTACTTGGCTTTAAGATAGCTAAAATAATAAAAATGCCTTTTTTATTTTTTATCTATGAAGGAATGAGACCTTGCTTTCTTCAATAAAAGAAGGCGTATAGTAGGATTTGTAGCTCCACTTCAAAAAAAAAAATAAAAATTATTAAAAATATTTCAATATATTTTATATTAAAATTGGAAAACAAATAGCATTAGAGATTTTTTTTTGGGATATAAAATTATGTTTTTTTTTTTTTTGTATTTATCTATATGTCTTTGTTATTTACTATTTTATATCTTATTATTTTATCTTCCTGTTTTTTTTTTTTTTTTAATTTAGAAGGGGTTAACTATTTGGAAATGGGCAATAATAAGCACTTTTTAAAATGTGGTTTGACAAAAATAATTTTTTTTTTATAACTTCATGTATCTTCTAACACTAATTTACTTTAATATCATTAAGAAAATACCAAATCGTATTCACTTAGAGATAAATTTGCCAACATGTAGACATATCTTACATTCTCTTTTTTTTCTCATGACATGTTAAATATAATAACAGTGATGCATGCATATCTAAAGAGAAGATCAAATAAATATTATATTTTAATGTCGCTTATTATTACATAAATATAATGTTGGAAATACACTTTTTACATGTAAATAATGTTTTTATTTTGTCAGTGAGACATTTCTCTACTGTTATTTACGTACAGTAAAAGTTTCTTAGGAAAATCACTCTGCACACAATTAAACTTGATGTATTAAGAAGTACACTCATGCATTATTAGGTTTGCATTATGTGTCATTCTAAGTGATTTTTGAGTGTTCATTCAATCAGATCAAATGTTGATATTGGTCTTCACATTTATTAGTAATATTTATAAAATGACATATTATTCCAATGATGTTAGATGAATTCATTATGTATAGTATGTACAAGACACAAGTTGTTAAATAAAGAATTGTGCAAAATTTGTCATGAAATTTACTGAAACAATAAATTAAATAATAATATAGCTAGAGAAAAGATTAGTGATATTTATTGAAGATAAAATGAATGAAATAGAGTACGGTGTTTACAATAAGAATAGAAATTGCTCTGATTAAATTAACTAATAGATACAACATGATAAGACAATTAGAGAATTGTAGGTTTAAAAAAAATATGAATATATACTATTCAAAATGAGACAGTAAGGATAGATTAAACCACAACTATATCCCTTAACATGAATGATTGAAAAATGAGAGTTTATTGAACAATATTCAATAAATTAAGAGAATATATGATGATGGTGATGATGATGATATCATTCAATATTAGTGTTAAACTATCTCAAAAAGTACTAGGGNTAAGATAGCTAAAATAATAAAAATGCCTTTTTTATTTTTTATCTATGAAGGAATGAGACCTTGCTTTCTTCAATAAAAGAAGGCGTATAGTAGGATTTGAAGCTCCACTTCAAAAAAAAAAATAAAAATTATTAAAAATATTTCAATATATTTTATATTAAAATTGGAAAACAAATAGCATTAGAAACTTTTTTTTGGGATATAAAATTATGTTTTTTTTTTTTTTTTTGTTTTTTTTTTTT
>JXCR01002225.1:21520-36289 GCA_002079205.1 Phalaenopsis hybrid cultivar
CCACTGTCATACAAACACGCTTTGTGGATAGGTTTTAGTAATACGTATTACTCATATAAGCGTCTATGTGGTGTTGCCTGAATATTCAAAAATCAAATTAATGCTGAAAGATTTATCTATGTAAGCAATGGAAAATCAGTTGAGGTTGAGGCTATAGAAAATTTTAAGTTAATATTATAGAGTGTAAATAATTTGAATTTAAAAGAGGCTAATGTTGCATAATCGTTTAGACTACATTTTGTTTCTATTTCTACTTTAGACAAATTTGGATATTCTTGTATATTTGGAAATGTTCAATTTAGTATGTATTTGAATTTAACTACATTGAGTTTAGCTCTTCATCATATCATTATAATATATGCTTAAGTAATGCAGATGCATTATTTAACCAAGTAAAACTTAGTTAAAATTCTTAAATGTGGATCAATGTCATGAACGAGAGATTAATTCCACAAAAGGCAATGACGTTTGGGATCTAGTTCTGTTACCTGATCTCCAACAAAGGCAATGAAGTTTGGGATATCAAAAAGTATTTCAAAGTCATATGCAAATAAAATGGATGTGTAAAAATAAAGATTTTAGATGGTGATATTTATGAAATAATTTATATGAAGCAACCAGAAAACTTTGAATTAATTGACTTAATGAATATAATTTGCAAACTAAAGAAATCTATTTATAGGCTCAAGCAAGCTTCTCGTCAGTGAAACTTGAAATGAACGATCTTGGTAATTTATTTTTGATCTTAGGTAGAAAAATATATCATGCTCGGTCTCAGGATGTACTTGGTTATCATAAAAGAGTTACATTAAAAAAAATACTTAAAAGATTTGGAATGCAAAATTGTAATTCATTTGACACCCCTATTACTATGGGAGACAGATTAAGTTTCAATTAGTATCTTAAAAATAATCTTAATGTTAAGAAATAAAAAAGATTCTCTATTCATCAGCTATTGGAGTCTAATTTATTCTCAAGTTTGTACATAACTAAATATAGCACATATTGTTGGATTTCTAGATAGATATTTGAGTAATCCTTGGATTGATCATTGGAGAGCGGCTAAATGAGTTAAGAGATATTTACAAAGAATAAAGGATTACATGCTTGCATATAGAAAATCAAACCAATTGGAGATCATTGGATATTCAAAGTCATATTTTGCTAATTGTCAAGACAATAAAAAATTCGGATCATGCTCTATTTATTTTCTTGCTAAAGGAGTCTTTTCCTACAAGAGTGCAAAATAGACTCTTATAACTTCTACCAGAACAATAAATTTTATAGAATATTTTGAGACTTCCAACCATATGATATGGCTAAAAAATTTGTATAGTGTGTTATGAATTTTAGAAGAAATTTAAAAATTATTTAATGATAATATATCAACAATTATATATTCTAAGAACAATAGGAGTGCATCAAAATTGAAGCAAATAGATATCAAGTTCTGAGTTTTAAGAGAATGAATTCAAAGTGGAGAGATGTCTATAGAGCATATTAGTATTGATCCCATGATTATAGATCTGTTAACTAAAGGTTTTTCACCTAAAGTCCTTCATGAGTGCATTGCTAGTTGATTGTCATATCATTTAAAGATATGTGTATTTAGTTGATCTCACTAAAGAATAAAATTGGACCAATTGAAAAGAGACATGTTTAGATCACATTACATTTAATTTTTATGCTACACATTCATATTTGATCTATTTCATTTGGTTATATTAATATATATGAAAATTGATGGAATTAATTATGTTAAATCTAAAAAAAATTTGTTTTGATCCTATATTGATGGATTTAACTATATTACTATTCTTCTCAAGGGAAATAATATTGGATTGGAAGATTTAAAACCCAAGGTTTTCCTCCTCTCATATATTATAGTTCATTTTTGTATTAGTTTATTTGTTTTTATTAGTGAATTTCACATCTTCAGTATATGGTTCTCTCTTTGGATTTATTTAAAATTTTATCTAATATACTCTATAATCATATAATTGAAATCTCTTTTTATAATCATGTGTTTATTATATTTCTACTTATATAATTGTCTATATGTTTTACTAATCAAAGAATATTTAATTTGAATATTCACATTATAAATAATTATAAGTGAACTTTTAATAAACCAAAAAGAGCCAATGGTTATCCCATGCCCACCTTGATTGTTATATTTCTAATCCAAATTCAACCTAAATATTTTGAATCCCCCCAATGCTAATCCAAATTAGACCTAAATCTTCTAAAGACTGAACCACTCCAATGCTTCAGATAGGACCATCAAGCTTGACACCACTCATATTATAAGTCATATGATCATAATGACTATCAACCATCATTTAACATTCTCTTTGATGTGGAATCAATAAATTTTTATCCTCAATCATGAATCTTAAGGTAATTTTAAACAACAAATATACCAAATCCAAATTCACTATCGTTCAATATCTCAATTTCATTAAGCTTAAAGTCAAACTAACTGTCTCAACAAGGCGAATCAATGATATCAAAATTGGGTTGATATGGTTACAATCATCAAGTTCAGATTTAGCTATTAAAGCACATTTTGAGACTTTGAAGCGTTATACTCCAAATACAGAGTAATGAATGACATCTTATTTAAGGCTTGACAATAGCTTATGGCCTTTATAGCCACCAATCACCATTGACCACTAATCGCTGACAGTTGTCGATCTACGTCGGTCATCCCCTGCTTGCTACCATCGGGAAACATTGCTTGATAACAATGTATCCCGAATACGGTGTAATGTTGTATACAAAATATGGTGCATCAAATTATGTTGTATTGATGTCCCAGTGATAACTTCTGGCTACTATAATTGCCAATTAACATCGAAAACTAATTGACAGTCGTCGTCGATCACTGTCGGTCATCTTAGCTTGCTAATAATGTATATAGAATACGAAGTAATAATGTATCATGAATATACTGTAACAAATTATCCTCAATATGGTTTAATGATATGTCTCGAATACAGTGTAACCATATATCCAAAACACAATGTAACGAATAACCAAGTACTGAAGTCTTTACGATAAATTTGACCTATATAGTCGTCGATCATCATCGAACACCATCTACCAGCCACATTAAACGACCATTGCTTGTCGTCCTTGCCTGCTGTCATCAGCAAACTCTGCTTGCTAACAATGTATTCTGCATATGATATAATAACGTATCACAAACACATTGTAACGATGTATCCCGAATATGGTATATTAATGATGTATCATAAATACAGTGTAACAAAGTATCTTGAATACATTAGACAAATAATGTCATCTAAATAATCTGATGATAACTCCAAGCAACCACTACTTAAAACCGTCGAACCAGAAATATAACATTTGTTCTTAACACCAGTATTCTTCTCTACGTCTTATATCAGCAAGTGTTATCTTTAGTATAAAATAGTAAGACTAAGAGAAGGGTTGGAACCACCAACCAGTGCGGTACCAACTACGGTCTATGTGACCAACTACGCCCTATGTGGCTAACTGTTATTATAGTTTTCAGCTATGTTTTCTTTGACCAACTAACACTACTATAGCGACTGATTACAATCTTTATGACAAACTACTACTTTTCTAGCAAACAACAACTTTTGCAGCTCACTATTCTTATTATCATCAATAACTATATTTTTTTAGCCCACTTGCAATTATTAAATTTTAAACACTATTATGCATATGTAATTATCAACACTATAATTTCTTATTATTTAATTCAAGAGAATAATGGACCATTGTTTGCATTTACATAGTGGAGTATTTTGACTCTGCTAAACCATATAATTTTTTTTTTCTTTCATGTGTCTTTCCACATAAAAAAAGAAACTTGTGGTATGTTCCTGCTACTTTTTTATTATTTGTGTATGTAATATATCTTTGTGTGATGCTAAGACGTTAAATTATCACTCTACCACCGTAATTTTTTTGGCAAACTGTTTATCATGAAAAAATATATAAAAAAGGAAAAAAAAACATGATTTCGATCTTATTTATATTTTGTTGGCAATCGAATTTATAATGATATGGTAACTAGAAGTTATCCTAAGAGGATACAAACATTACAAAAAAAACAAAATAATAGCCGTTAATATTGTGGCAATGAGACAGTAATCTCCTTAATACAACTGTACAAATTTGTCCTCCTCCGTTTAGACTAACAATATAGGACCAGCATCTGCCCCACATGTCAGATCAAACTGACAGGAAAACACTTTTTAGTGAAAGAATTGCAATTATCTTTGCTGCAATTACATCCAACTCACCCTAAATTTGTTATTTACAAATCAATCATTCTCATTTGCAGTCTCATTCGGCCATCTTTTAGAAGCCACTCAAATATCAAAATTCATGATAAAATTTTAACTTGTTTTTATAGTTTTTACCAAATTCTCAATGATTTGATCATGACACATTTAAATATGTGGACTCAGCAGTTCAAAAATATCACCTAAATGATGAATTTATAAATATCAATATTTTGAATAATCTGTATTTAATTATCCCTCATAATAATAATAACAAATAGGCTCATTTTGGTTGACTGGTTTGGACCACATCAATCATTTTAGGAACTTACATATACAATGTGTTCAATTTTCAATTAAAGTTACTTAAAATTCTAAAATAATAAATATGACATTACTTTTATTATTTAAAGAAAGATTTACATTTATACCGCTCAATTTGCAAGTAAATATACATCCAACACCTAAACTTCAATGTTTACATACATATCACATTATGCATCAAAAATATGTATTTCACTTTTTAAGAGTTAAAAAAGGTGGGTATAAATGCAAAAAAATTGAGCTATTTTCAACCCTTTCAAATGTCTCCAAATAATGGCTTACTTAATAGATGTATAATGATTATCAACTTCATTTATATTCATTACTTTTTAACAAACATTTAAACTTCGATATTAATTTATATAAAATATAAAATTTTAATGTCATCAAAATACAATTAATTTTAATTATTTCTTAAAATAAAATATACTTTTTATGTGCATATTATAATGTAATTATGGCACTAAAATATTATATAAAAAAAATATATCAAAGTTTAGGTTTTAGATATTTAAATACAAAAAAAAAAAAATCTGTAAATCGCCATTTTTTTAAAAAAAAGGGTGATCAATTAAAACACAATGGCAAACCTTGTGGGATGTATATGAAAAGATAAAGCACTAGTTTTGAAAAGAATAGATAATGGCATAATACATCATAACCTTTACAATCAGACATGCATAATTAGGAGTGCAAGTCTGTCGAGCCCTGCTCGTGAGTTAGCTCAGACTCGACTTGATACGCGGCTCTAGAGCTCAGCGCGATTAGCTAACAACCAAGCACAAAATGATAGCATTTTTGTCTTCAAAAATGCCAGCAGGATGAGTTACATTTCAGAGATATGAAATGTAAATAAAGATTTTCAGGTCAAAATCATCATCTTAAAAGGCCAGCATTTTTATCCCTGATAAAATGCATATTTCACTTGCCCAACTTAAAATGTTTCACACAACTGTTTCAGTGAGTCATAGGAAAAGCTCTGTTGAATTAAAATATATATATATATGTATATTTTACACTAATAATAAAAACATGAGACAGAAATAATTGCAATATTGTTTCTGCTAAACATTTGCAGAAGACCCCTTTTGAGTCAATACAACCTATCTATGAGGTCTCAAAGAGTAAAATATAATACACATTACTCTTTAAACTTAATAAAGACTAGTTGTTTGGGTCTAGATTGCTTGGGTGAGAGCAGTGCCTTCCGAATGACAATTAGTTCCATGGGCGGCCTCCACCAAAACCCCTACCTCTATCGCGGCCACCTGATGGATGCAAAAGATGTTCAATATGAGCGTAGTTTCGACGATTAAATATTTTGGGGCATTTACATGCATACCATAATTCCTATGTATTTACATATCTGACACTTAAAATTTGCTTTCTACATTTATACCTCCAAATCTTTAATATCACATAAAAAATATCACTATTTTAACATCTCAAAAGTGAAATGCAGCTTTTCATGCATAGATAAGGAGGCATACATNCAGTTTCGACGATTAAATATTTTGGGGCATTTACATGCATACCAAATCTTTAATATCGCGTAAAAAATATCACTATTTTAACATCTCAAAAGTGAAATGCAGCTTTTCATGCATAGATAAGGAGGCATACATGTAAAAATTGAAGTTTAGATGTTTGATTATGTAGATACATAGAAATTGAGGGGTATGTATGTGAATCTTCCTAAAAATTTCTGAGAAGATGAAAAAAATAGAAGGATTGAAATTTTCAAATGACTACTTTTAGATTTATGATCAATAGATCATTGGGATTTCAATCCAAACAGAGCAAGAACATGAAAAGATTCATAATAAAATGACTTCATTTAAGAGAAAAAAAAATAGTAGGTTTATGATAAACTAAATTCATTTAGGTGAAAAAACACTGTAATCTGTAGAAACCTTATGTAGGTATCAGAGAACTGTGTGCTACTCAAGAGGAAAATGTGTTAAAATAAATAAATAAATAATGTTAAAATATTGCTTATAATCTGGCTTTATTTCATAGGAGAACACTTTTTACTTAGAAAAATGCTTCCCAGATGCCTAACATTTAATAATTACTCTACAAACTAATCTAACACCTGATGTTTGTTGTTACAAGTGGAGCAATGAAGCTAAGAAAAAAAGGGAATTTACATAAATACCCCCCAATTCCTATGAATTTATATATCTAACACCTAAATTTTGCTTTTGACATTTATACCACCCAAAGCTTTCAGATCAAAACAGAAATACCACCATTTTAACTTTTAAAAAGTGAAATACACCTTTCATGCATAAGTAAGGTGGTCTATAAATAAAAAAATTAAATTTTTAGGTGTTAGATATGTGAATACATAAGAATTGAGTGGTATGTACGTAAATCTAACAAAAAATAGTACCTTTGTTGTTGAAATTTATTCATTAATACCTGGGTTGCTAGCCATGAAGACTAATAGCTAAGTTGTCAGAAATATGGCAAGTTCTATCTTAGTTATTTGGAAGATTTACATGCATACCACTAAATTCCTATGCACATACATATCTAACACTAAAACTTCAATTTTTACATACATGCCGCCACCAGACTTATCTATGAATGTTGTATTGAACTTTTTAAAATTTTAAAAAGTGACATTTTTTATGTGATGAAAGATTTGAGTGATATAAATGTAAAAAGTAAAGTATTGGTGTTAGATATGTAAATAAACAGGAATTGGGTGGTATGCATGCAAATATCGCTGTTTATTTTTACTTACAAATGGCACAGACTATTTGTTATTGCCTACAAAATTTAGAGAACTTGACATGAAAAAACGAGTCACGGCTATAAATTGGGAAAGGCACAAAAGCGTTGGGGAGGTTTACCTCCAGGCAGAGGTGGAGGGGCGCCTCGGCCCATGGAAGCAAGTTCAGGGCAGACCTTCTGTCCAGCCTCCTGGAGTATGTTAATGAGATCTTTTGCAAATCTGGCATTCGCTGCTGTGAAAAAAGTGTATGCTGTTCCTTTAGATCCAGCTCGCCCTGTTCGTCCTATACGATGAACATAATCCTCTAAAGATCCAGGAAAATCGTAATTTATTACATATTTCACATCCTTTACATCTGTCAACAAAATTTTAAAAAGAAAAAAAAATTAATAACAAAAGGCAAGCCATATCCTGTATTAGAGACATTAGGTATGCATAAATATAGAAAAAAGTAAGGGGCATTCACATGCATACCAGCCAATCCTTACATATCTAAAACCTATACATTGTTTTTTACATTAACATCACCAAAATCTTTTACAAATCACATCAAAAATACCATCATTTTAACTTTTAAGAAGTGAAATATAATTTTTCATGCATAAAAAAGGTGGTATGCATGTATGTAAAAGCTGAAGTTTAGATTTTAGATGTAAATATATAGGAATCGAGTGCTATGTATGTAAATCTTACAAAAATAAAAATAAAAAATAAAAAATAAAAGTACCCAAACCACGAGCAGCAACATCAGTGGCCGTCATTATGGGACTTTTTCCAGCTTTAAACTCCGAGAGAACCCAATCCCTCTCAGCTTGACTCTTGTCTCCGTGGATTGAGAGAGCAGGCCAACCATCAGTCCGTAGCTGACGCGTGATTTGGTCGCAACCCTTTTTGGTGTCGAGGAATATCAATATCCGGCTTCCATCCATAATATCTTCCAGTAACTTGACTAATCTGTAAAAAATAAAAAATAAAAAATTGCGATGTAAGGAGGGACAATTGTGGTATTTTGAAGGATGTCCTTAAAGGGTGTCCTACTTGTTATATTTCTGAGTCTCTGTTACAATCTCTACATGCTGGCGAATAGCATGATTAGCTTTCAAGTCAGCAGAACCAATAATCACCTGTTGATATCGAGCCGATTCTGTCAGATGTGATAGAGATGAACGAACCCACCTTTGAACTGCTTGGTCACAATTCTTACCTTGTAGGGATTGTAAAGGAACTGTTTAGCAAGTTGTTCGACTTCTTTGGGCCAAGTAGCACTCCAATAAAGAGTTTGACGGTCAGGTCGAATCTATAAAAAAAGAGAAAGTAGGATAAATTCAAAGAGAAAAAAGAAAAATTATAATTATGATTTTTGAACAATGTTTAATCCACCTTAAAGAATATATTGAGGATGTTTGTCTGATGAAGAAGACATTTGATCGATTAATTGTACTTAAAGGCTAAATTAAATTAGTATTTATTATCAGTGCTGCTTAAGTCATCAATACAATTGGGTTGATGTTAAACAGTCCTGTGAAGGATTCCCTATCAAAAAATGAAACTTTTGCCTCGGTTTTTTGAATTAATGAATGAATATGGACTGAAATTCATTTCCGCAAACCATAGCCATCAGATCCCCTTTCACGTATCCTTCTTCACCTCATTCTTGATCTCCTCCCCCACAATCCGACCATTCAACACTATTTATCTCCTTCCTTCCGCATTGTTATTTTGTGCCATTTAGATATCAAAGACTTCCCCAACCAATCTCACCTTCGAGCATATCCCACTCGCAGACCACTCATACCCTCCAGTGTGCTAAATCACAGGCCGTTCACCCAAAATCTGTCCAGAGATGGCAATTATCCATTACAAACAAGTTTTAATAATCTGATTGAACCCGAGGGTGTATAAGAAGGATTTGATTTTCGCATACTGGACAATGAATTACCCAAACCTATATATATTTTCAGATTAAGATAAAAATTAACAGTTATTACTTATGATAAAATCAACCATGCATTAGAATAAGGCAACAATAATATCTTTTACACTATCAGCATTATATGCATAACTCAGTCATCATAATTTTACATGTCAATCCTAATCATAACTCGCTCACAACTTCTGCAGATTTTTTGTTGCACTTGCATAAAATTCAACACAGCTCATCATCACTGTCCACTAAATGGATAAGTTCAAGCTAATTCCAATCCTTCCCGGCCACCAAAAACTATTTCACAACTTCTTCCACCTTTCCTTTAGATAGAAACTTGAGCTCAAATAATAACCATTTAGACAACCACTACAAAATTCATTGACATTTAAGCGCTAGAATGACCCTGCTATACTATTTAGGGACCAAAGACTTAAGAAGGTCGTGTTTCAGGACAAAAGTAGCTTTTATTGACGCTCCAGTTACGTATAAACCTTAATTGATACTTTTAGATTAAACTTACGTTGATTGGTAAATCTATTTTAAGCATTGGAGCAGCGCTCAGAAAAATCCATGTGCTTGTGAAGCTTAAATGAATTATCTCTACTTCATCAAGAGAGTCAGCTCGTGATAGAATATTAATTTATTAACATGAAAACAGTTGCAAAAATTAAAGTTCATAGTATTTGAAAGTTAAAGCTTCTGTGATTTTTATTTCTAGTGTCATCATAATAATTCGATCAAACCATTCCATTTCAATTGAATTTCATGTTAGTTACTTTACCTTGTACATATAGCATATAAATTTTATCTCATTACATATAAATAGTACATATCATCTTGATCATAGAACTTACAAACTCTGTTTTAAAAGGCATTTATGGGGGCACACCCCAGGGTGAGGCATAAGCCTATTCGCTCCAAGCACATGAGGGGGTCGTCACAGGGCGTACGCCCGGGAGAGCCCAGAGCACAATTTGCGCCTCATGGGGCATACGCCCCATCTATTAATCAAATAAAAAGGAAAAAAAAAACCCTAATTATTTATACTTACTCAATCCATGCTGATCCAAGGTCTCCCCACACGGTCGATCTCCCGCACCCTCTGCTTCCTCCCTCTCATGCAGACACAGAAGAACTAGCCACCATTTGCTTGGTCCCTCCCACAGTAGACAATCGCGTTGTCTGCTTCATCACGCATAAAGGAGCGTCTGCTTGGCCTGCTTCGTCTGCCTCAACGTGCACGCAAACGATCCCGCCGCACCCGCGCTCTCCCGCGGGCTCAACCCGATTCATTTGATTAGAGGTTTATACTGTTTCATAATTTTTATTATTTTACACAGCAGCTATAGTGAATTCACTGTAGCTACAAAAATTTCACTGTAGCTACAGTAAACCACAGATCTTTTTCAAGTTTGCAATTTGCTAGAGTCGGATTTTGATTTTTTTTTATGCACAAATAGTTTATTTTTTTCTCTTAATATTTATACTTCTTATTTTTTTCTCTTAATATTTATACTTCTTATTTTTTTTTATACCGTGAGAATTACACCTGACGCCTTGGGGCTTACGTCACGCCCCATAACAGCTAAAATACCCCGCCCAATGCCCACGCCTTTTAAAACATTGCTTATAAAAGCCAAAAGAACTTAGATCTAGTAGACTAAATAAATGTGCGTTCAACAAAATAATAACTAAATTTGTAGAACTAAACATTGAATTTAGTGTTTAAGATAGGAAAAATATCTAGTAAGAAAGCATCATATACGTTTTCTTAACAAATATGTTATACATAATCATACTAGTATAAATGATGTGGAAAATTATCAAAAACATCATCGGAGGCATAGTCATTAAGTCAAGTTTATGTGCACCTAGGAGATTATACAACAACAACAAAGCCTTAATCCCACTACGTGGGGCGACTACATGAATCTTTTTTCTCCATTGCGTTCTATTTAGTGTCATATTTTAATTTAGTTCTAGTAAATTAAAATTATTTTTAATACAATAAGCCCAAGTCTTCCTAGGTCTACCTCTGTCTTTCTTAACACAAGTCGAATCTAAAACATCTACTCTCCTAATCGGATGAACAGATGGTCAACGTTTAATGTGACCAAACCATCTACGACGACTTTCTCTAATTTTGTTTGTCGCATGAGCTACACCAACCCTATCACGGATATATTCATTTCTCATTTTGTCTCTAAGTGTAAAGTCACTCATCCACCTAATCATTCTCATCTCGGCAACACTTTAACTTATTATTATGCTTCCCTTTTAAAGGCCAACATTCAGCGCCATGACCATTGCAGGTCTCACCACCGNCCAATTAGTATCTTAAAAATAATCTTAATGTTAAAAAAATGTGAAAGAATCTCTATTCATCAGCTATTGGAGTCTAATTTATGCTCAAGTTTGTACATAACTAAATATAGCACATATTGTTGGATTTCTAGATAGATACTTGAGTGATCCTTGGATTGATCATTGGAGAGAGGCTAAATGAGTTAAGAGATATTTATAAAGAATGAAGGATTGCATGCTTGCATATAGAAAATCAAACCAATTGGAGATCATTGGATATTCTTGCTAACTGTCAAGACAATCAAAAATTCGCATCATGCTCTATTTATTTTCTTGCTAAAGGAGTTTTTCCTACACGAGTGCAAAATAGACTCTTATAACTTCTACCATAACAATAGATTTTATAGAATATTTTGAGACTTCCAACCATATGATATGGCTAAAAAAAATTTATAGTGTGTTATGAATTTTAGAAGAAATTTAAAAATCATTAAAAATTATTTTATGATAATATATCAACAATTATTTATTCTAAGAACAGTAGGAGTGCATCAAAATTGAAGCAAATAGATATCAAGTTCTAAGTTTTAAAAGAATGAATTCAAAGTGGAGAGATGTCTATAGAGCATATTAGTACTGACCCCATAATTACAGATCTGTTAACTAAAGGTCTTTCACCTAAAGTCCTTCATGAGTGCATAGCTAGTTGATTGTCGTATCATTTAAAGATATGTGTATTTAGTTGATCTCACTAAAGAATAAAATTGGACCAATTGAAAAGAGACATGTTTAGATCACATTAAATTTAATTTTTATGCTCCACATTCATATTTGATCTATTTCATTTGGTTATATTAATATATATGAAAATTGATGGAATTAATTATGTTAAATCTAAAAAAAATTGTTTTGATCCTATATTGATGGATTTTACTATATTACTGTTCTTCTCAAGGGAAAGAATATTGGATTGGAAGATTTAAAACCCAAGGTTTTCTTCCTCTCATATATTATAATTCATTTTTGTATTAGTTTATTTATTTTTATTAGTGAATTTCACATCTTCGGTATATGGTTCTCTCTTTGGATTTATTTAAAATTTTATCTAATATACTCTACAATCATATAATTGAAATCTCTTTTGATAATCATATGTATTTATTATATTTCTACTTATATAATTGTCTATATGCTTTACTAACCAAAGAATATTTAATTTGAATATTCACATTATAAATCATTATAAGTGAACTTTTAATAAACCAAAAAGAGCCAATGGTTATCCCATGCCCACCTTGATTGTTATATTTCTAATCCAAATTCAACCTAAATATTTTGAATCACCCAAGTGCCAACCCAAATTAAACCTAAATCTTCTAAAGATTGAACCACTCCAATGCTTTAGATAGGACTATCAAGCTTGACACCACTCATATTGTAAGTCATATGATCATAATGACTATCAACCATCATTTAACATTCTCTTTGATGTGGAATCAATAAATTTTTATCCTCAATCATGAATCTTAAGGTAATTTTAAACAATAAATATACCAAATCCAAATTCACTATCGTTCAATATCTCAACTTTATTAAGCTTAAAGTCAAATTAACTGTCTCAACAAGGCAAACTCAATGGTATCAAATTGGGTTGATATGGTTACAATCATCAAGTTCAGATTTAGCTATTAAAACACATTTTGAGACTTTGAAGCATTGTACTCCAAATACAGAGTAATGAATGACATCTTATTTAAGGCTTGACAATAGCTTATGGCCTTTATAGCCACCAATCACCATTGACCACTAATCGCCGACAGTTGTCGATCTACGTCGGTCATCCCCTGCTTGCTACCATCGGGAAGCATTGCTTGATAACAATGTATCCCGAATACGGTGTAATGTTGTATACAAAATATGGTGCATCAAATTATGTTGTATTGATGTCCCAGTGATAACTTCTGGCTACTATAATTGCCAATTAACATCGAAAACTAATTGACAGTCGTCGTCGATCACTGTCGGTCATCTTAGCTTGCTAATAATGTATATAGAATACGAAGTAATAATGTATCATGAATATACTGTAACAAATTATCCTCAATATGGTTTAATGATATGTCTCGAATACAGTGTAACCATATATCCAAAACACAATGTAACGAATAACCAAGTACTGAAGTCTTTACGATAAATTTGACCTATATAGTCGTCGATCATCATCGAACACCATCTACCAGCCACATTAAACGACCATTGCTTGTCGTCCTTGCCTGCTGTCATCAGCAAACTCTGCTTGCTAACAATGTATTCTGCATATGATATAATAACGTATCACAAACACAATGTAACGATGTATCCCGAATATGGTATATTAATGATGTATCATAAATACAGTGTAACAAAGTATCTTGAATACATTAGACAAATAATGTCATCTAAATAATCTGATGATAACTCCAAGCAACCACTACTTAAAACCGTCGAACCAGAAATATAACATTTGTTCTTAACACCAGTATTCTTCTCTACGTCTTATATCAGCAAGTGTTATCTTTAGTATAAAATAGTAAGACTAAGAGAAGGGTTGGAACCACCAACCAGTGCGGTACCAACTACGGTCTATGTGACCAACTACGCCCTATGTGGCTAACTGTTATTATAGTTTTCAGCTATGTTTTCTTTGACCAACTAACACTACTATAGCGACTGATTACAATCTTTATGACAAACTACTACTTTTCTAGCAAACAACAACTTTTGCAGCTCACTATTCTTATTATCATCAATAACTATATTTTTTTAGCCCACTTGCAATTATTAAATTTTAAACACTATTATGCATATGTAATTATCAACACTATAATTTCTTATTATTTAATTCAAGAGAATAATGGACCATTGTTTGCATTTACATAGTGGAGTATTTTGACTCTGCTAAACCATATAATTTTTTTTTTCTTTCATGTGTCTTTCCACATAAAAAAAGAAACTTGTGGTATGTTCCTGCTACTTTTTTATTATTTGTGTATGTAATATATCTTTGTGTGATGCTAAGACGTTAAATTATCACTCTACCACCGTAATTTTTTTGGCAAACTGTTTATCATGAAAAAATATATAAAAAAGGAAAAAAAAACATGATTTCGATCTTATTTATATTTTGTTGGCAATCGAATTTATAATGATAT
>JXCR01002233.1:0-11297 GCA_002079205.1 Phalaenopsis hybrid cultivar
ATTGTGGTTTTCTTCAATCCCTTCTTATTGGTTTGGTTTGGTTTGAAGAAATTGAGTGCGAGGAAATGCAAATGAGATTAAAGTAGAACGTGCTAGAAATTTGATTTGAAATTATTCTTTTCCAATTTGTTTGATTTAGGAGGAATAATGCAAGTAACTAAAATTTTCAATTTTCTTTTGTTTCAGTTGAAAATAAAAAATCAATAGCTTTAAAAATAAAAACCTGAACTTACGCTGCAGCTTTACTTTAGGTTTTCATTGCGTTTATAAAAAGAATTGTAAAGATAAATATGTATATTCTCTAATTTCTTGAATGAAATTAATTTCTCAGTGTAGTTCAAACCAAAATGTCATTGTGTTATTATGAGAGGGGTGATTTTCTTTTGGCTTAGCTCCTCAAAATCAAACTTGACCTACGTTTATGTGTTATTTTTTCTTAATAATTATGCATAAAAAATGATAGATTAAAGGTAAATTTCAAATATGTTCTCATTGTTTTCTTATGCTACACCTGTTGCTGTTTCTTTTTTCTTTTGTTTTTTATATTAGTTTTCCTCTGCTATTAGCTGGTGATATTTTTTGGAAATGCTGAAATTTCTTTTATATGCATGGATAGAGATACATAAATGCTAACACAAGTAAAAATGGATGTGACAATTGCTCAAATTAGAATTTCATCATGATCATACAGATGTTCTTTATGTGCATATGATCGATAAATTTAACAAGCTATTTCATAAACATTGTAATTATAATAAAGATACAAGTTGAAGAAATCTACAACTATAAATTAAAAAAAAAAATCCTCTTACGCATGAGCAGATTGTAAGAAAGTAAAGTGAAGAAGTGTGTCATTTACCTGCTTCTTGCACTTTGGAGTAGACACACAAGCAGATTGATCATAGTTTGGGAGCAGAACATTGCGAGAGATCGAAAAAGGAAATCCAAGTGGAGTGTGTGAAATAGAGGATGGTCGGAGGGGTACTACATAAGAAGGAGAGCTTCAATCAGGCACTTGTACGGCAGCTAGAGCCTCAAGGTTTTGGTGTTAATGTCAACCTACCACTAACATCTTCATTGCTATCGCTTGCTATACTCCGCTTTAAACTGCATTAAAACTGCGGAATCCGTGGATTTAGTAATTCTGCTGTTTACAGTGCATACTGTGAATTCCCGATTTACTTAATCACGGGATTTGAAGTGCCAAAAAAGACTATTTAAGCGGGATTCCTCTTAAATCCTTCTGTATACCAGACAGTGCCTAAATTTTTCCTTCATCCATGGGGTACTTAGTTCTTAATTTTGGGTTTTTTATTGCTGGATATCTGTGTTTATGAGTGCCTGTTGTTTTGCTGGGTAGATTTTGAACAAGAGGGCTATTGAGGCATCGGAGAAGCAAAGGCCAGTGCCAGACCTCAGGACTGGAGATATTGTGGAGATTAAATTGGTAAACTTTGGTGGTCTTATTTTATTATTATTTTTTTTTTTTTTGATAAATTTAATTTTTCCTTGAATTTCTTATGAGATCTTGAGATTTGTCTGTCACAGGAAGTACCAGAGAATAAGAGGCGGCTTTCTGTTTACAAGGGCATAATCATTTCAAAGCAAAATGCAGGAATTCACACAACTATTCGTATTAGAAGAATTATTGCAGGCATTGGTGTTGAGATTGTTTTCCCTATGTACGTTCTTCCTTTATTCAGCAAAGCATTTAACCAATTTGAAATGAATTTGATCCATGTTTTGTTAGAATGGTAGTGAATTAGTTAAGTAGTCTTACATGTTTAACAACTGTTTTGAGCAACAATGAAAAAATAAAACAAGCTTTTTTTGGTAGACAATAGTATGCATCTCTTCCTTGTTATTCCAAGAATTTTCAAGCTTAAAAAAAAAAAAAATCACGTGTAGCAATGATAAATTCTTATCTCCAATCAGGCATGGAAGTTCTTAAGAGGATTCTATTTAGAAAATTGAAATTTAGTCTGTATGTCTTTAATGAATGATTATTTTGCTAGAAAAGCAGCCCAAAGTGTTTATGATTGCTGGTGGCTGATGAAAACCATGAATGCCTTTATTAAAGCCAATAATGGATGCATTGAGGAATATAAATCAGGTATTACTTGAATTGGGTTTGCGAGAGATTTGGCAGGTCATATGTATGTAAAATGGCAATGGGCTATTACAATGGTTGAAGTTCTCTAAACTTAATATAAGGATGAGGATATATCCTTTAATATTTTTTTTATGCCTATATTTTTGTCTTGTTGAATTCTTGGTACTTTCACCACTCTATTGATGTTAGAGGCTTTAACAGTTATGAGCTAAACAGCTCTTTGGTTTAGGGGATACTTCTAGTTGGTTTGATCAAGAGAGGATATAAACGGAAGTGGGATAGAGTGAGAAAATTATGGTAAGAACTATTCTTACAAGCTCAAAGGAGGTGACAACATGTTTCATGTGCTGAGGGGTCCTATACTTATTCTTAGGCTATGATCTGAAGCATTTGATGGCAGGCTATTTGTTGTAGTAGAGCTCAGGTGTTGGAAAAGTTGCGAAACAACAGTCGCATTTGTGAGCCCTACTTGTTTTCCTATTGGTCCTATTGCTTTGCTTTGGCTCTTCTTTTAGTTCCCCTTACATGAGTAGTTCTACATATTTTGGCTTCCTTTCAGTCCTTCATGTTTTAGTTTCTCTTTAGTGCTTTGTCTTCGCGTTTGTTTCCCTCACTAATTGCTGTTGTGGCCCTCCTATTGCCCCTCTTTGTATTTCCTTCATTCTCATTAATACTTCTGTGATAGTTTATCTCTTTCTCAATGACCTATAGTCAATATATAAAATCTTCTCTTTTTCTCCATCTCTATTTTACACGACATCATGACCTCTTCATTTTTTGTGCATGATATGTAATTCTCTTTTATCCCTTTTGATTAAGGACTTTTTGTTTTCTTTTTGAACAAAATTCTTTACCTTGGTGCATCACTTGTGAATCGTGATGATGCCATCAAGTTCTCCAAATGAAAATTATCTGGTTATTCCGTTTCGGCTATTTTCGTCTCAGAGTCTATAAGAGTGTCAAATTAGTCCCCTCGCTCTTTTATTATGGGCTAAAACATCTCTTTAAAGGATTATTGATACCGAGAAGGGCGTTGGAGAAGATTTAACAAGAACAATCATGAAAGCAATCTGAGATTGGGAAAAGAATAGTCAGAACAAAGATGAGACGAATTAATCAAATAAAAGATACAAAATATAAGAGTTTTCTACTCTCGCAACCGATCAGAATACAAAAATCACCACCTGAAAAGTTAACGAAGGAATGAGACCCAGGATATCACCGCCAACAAGGGAGGGATACAATTGCCGCCACCCAACGCCATGGTTAGAGACTCATCCCCATCCGGGAACTACAAAAAGAGCACAAGCCCTCACAAAACTTAAATGAAAAAAAGTCTCCTAATACAATAAACAACATATTTATATCAACATATGACTTAACCATATAAAAACAAACATACGAAAATAACTTTGCTACTATTAGGAGTGGGGCAACTCTAGCCCTAGAGAGAGGGTGACCGACCGTCCCCTACTAGGACCAAACCAGTTCGGGATCCCCTCCCCACCCCGTGTCAATCTACTGGGATTGGTGGAGCTTCAACCTCATCTATTGAAGCTTATGATTCTTTATGATATGGTATCAAGTCAACCACGTTGAAGGTGACAGAGTTGTTGTAACCTCTCGGGATTGGAGTGTGTTTAACTTCCGACACTTGTCTCCTCAGTCGCATGGCTAGGGTTTAGATTTTGGAGGTGAAAGAGGGCATATGAGACTGATTTAAAGTGCAAAAAAACTATTTAGGGTTGTTGGTTTTGAAAATCAGTAAGGGGAAATTAGGGTTAGGTTAAGTTTGGTGGGTTTAAGTTTGAGAGTGGAAAGAGGGTGTATGAGGCTGATTTAGGGTGTAGAAAAATTATTTGTTATAATTAGGTCAAAATCTAGCCATGGTTTGATTAGCAAGTTTTTGGGAGTGTTTTGTAACCTCAAAATGGAACTGACGTTAGGCTAACTCTGATGCCAAATTATACCGGAGAAGTGGGGGTTTGAGAAGATTCAGCGAGAACAACCAATAAAGCAATCTGAGACAGGAAAACAATCAACAGGAACAAAGACGAGATGTATTGATCAAATAAAAGATACAAGATACAAGAGTTTCCTACTCTCGTAACATATTGAAATACCGAAATCACTACTCAAATGATTGATGAAGGAAGGAGACCCGGGATGTCTCCACCAATAATGGAGGGATACAGTTGCCAACCACCCAACGCAAACTCATCCCCATTCGGAAACTATAAAAGGAGCACAGACCCTCACAAAACTCAAATGAACATCAGAACTATAATACAATAAACTACTATATATTTATAATCAGCAAATGACTTAAACCTATTAAAAACAAACTGTAGAAAATACCCTTCTTGCTATTAGGAATGAGCGGTAAACCCTAGACCTAGAGAGAGGGCATACCAGCCCTCCCTCACTTTACTGAACTGCCCCTTCCCCATCCCACGTCAAATATTTTAGACTCCATTAAAAGAGTCTAAGAATTAAATTGACACTTCATTAACTTGTAGACTAAAATGACCACCCTTTAAAGAATAAGGGGACTACCATATATATCTTTTCTATAGTTTAAACTTTTTTTCTTTGTTTAATTCTTATAGTAGTCATTTTAAAGAGATGCTGGCTTGTCTGGGAAAAAATCCTCTTCAAGCCCTGCTTTAGGCAGAAGGAGCCAGGCATCATAAAATATACCATAATAATCTTCTTTTTTTTTCAAATATATATATATTCACGTAACTGCTATTGTAGTCCTAACTTGTCATGTTTATCTCTACCATCACATGTGATAAATTCAATCATCAATATTCTGCCTGTAAGTAGCCTCACTGTAGCCAAGTAGTCATGCTTTAGCTTATGAAACCTTAAAGCTTCTTATTTGTTCTTTTATTCGAACCAATATCAGTAGTTTCATTTAACTTTCTACTAAACAACTTGGAACAGATGAAAGTTTTCAATTGATGACTTTTTTTTTTTTTTTTTTAATGAATCATAGTTACAATTTAATATGCTTGTTAGGATTCAGAACTACCTTTACTGCCCTTTATTTTAGTGAGGGGCATTTACATGCATGCCACTCAATTCCTATAAATTTATATATCTGACACCAAAACTTTTATGTTTTTACATTTATACCATCTAAATCTTTCACGTCACATTAGAAACACCGTCGTTTTAACTTTTAAAAAATGAAATGCACGTTTTCATGCACAAGTAAGATTACTTCTTGGTAAAACTTAAAGTTTAGGTGTCAGATATTTAAATACATAGGAAATGAGAGTTATGTATGTAATTTTCTTTAATAAATTTCAAATTTTAGATATCTTATCTGGATGCTCATTCATTGATATTAACCATATTTTATGGATGAAATCTCTTCCAGCTATTCGCCCAACATCAAGGAGATCAAAGTTGTTAAGCACAGGAAGGTCAGAAGAGCGAGGCTCTATTACTTGAGGGACAAGCTGCCTCGCTTTTCAACATTCAAGTGATATTCTTATAAATCTTTCATTTGTAATTTTCAATTAATGTCATTGTTTTGTTCAGTATGGCTACCATCTAATGCCTGCTGCATTTAAGCTGTGTTTTCTGAGGAATGAAATGACTTATTATGTCTGTTTTTCTGTTTATATTGTGTTGATGAAGTCAGCGGTAATGTTGATATAGATATTATTATTATTATTGTTACTTTTGAAAATAATATACTGTCCCACACTCCAACCAAGTGGTGTAAGTCAAGGCAGCTCATGAGCCGGCTGGGATGGCCAGATAAGTGGCTCGTGAACCGAGCATAATGAGCTAACAAGTCAAGCTAGTCCTGACTCAACTCATTAGTTCGTGAGCCGATTTATTTAAAAAATAATTGATATAAAATACACTCGTTGAAATTCAAATTTTTATCTTTAAATTACTGAAATGGTGTAAGAATTGATACCTTATATTTTGCAATAAGGAATTTCTTATTATTTATAATTTAATTTTCATTCTATTTATCATCTTAATATAAAATTAATTTGAATTAATATATTTTTCATAATAATCAAAGTGGCTTGTGAGTATGCTTAAACTTGTAAAATTAAGTTTGAGTTTAAGCTTGGATTCGATTAAGTTAATGAAACTCGAGCTCGAACTCGATTAAGTTAATCAAGCTCAAGTCCAGGGAGGGAGGGAGCAAGAGAGGTTAATAATTTTATGTGATTATATATTCTTGTCAATTTAGTGTATTAACATATTAATGTTATTGTGCAGCAAAGCCTACCATGCTATTAATCATAAAAGTATTTACTTCAAAGTAGAGATAATATAATTTGATCAAATGTATGTGGTTTTTTGAGGTAAATCAATGGAGGTTTGCTTATTATATGCTGTTTTTAAGAGAAGCTAAATGTAAAAAATGGATGCTATAAATCTTTGGAGTAAATTGGTGCTTTTTTTCGGCCCGTTGGTGATCCATAATGTAGCAGACATGGGATTATATAATATGGCCAGGGGTTCCTATCACCCACTTAGATGTAATTTGAGGTATTCTTTCTTTGTTCTTTAATTCTAATAGGTGAAGCGTTATATTATTTATTAATATACTTATTATTTTGTTGAACACATTTTTATATAATTTGGACACGAGACTTGTTAATTTTATCTAATCATGCCATCAAGGCTTATCTAATAACAAAGAATGGAGCTGAATAAGGAGTTGAGTTTACAATCTTGGTCTAGAAGAAAAATGGTGTTAATGTATAATAGAGTTGATCAAGAAATTTAAAAGAGTATTTTTCGTTCGTTTTTCTCTCTTTGATTTTAAAAGGAGTCATCAGCTAGTCGATCATCGTATACTTCATCAATTCAAATAAATCTCTCTCCCGAATCAGATAAGTGATTCAAAGAGGGGAGGAACCGAATAAGAAAGGACATACGACAAAGCGACAAACAAGAGAAAACACAAAATGTAGAGAGCCTACGTGCTGTAAATCTCGCAAGGATAGGTTAAGAGTGTTCGTCGAAACAAGGTCGGGCGAAAACATCTTAAACCGATACTCGCGAAAGAATATCTACGTACACTACCCATAACCAGAGATTCAGGTGTAGGTGACTGTTCTGGGGTCATGAGTACTCCTAAGGGGATGCATCTCACTTAGTTAATTAAATCTTGGGGGTTGCACAAGAAAACTCTTGATCCAAAGGGGGTTTTGCTTACCTAAAAAATGACAACTAGCACAGGGTCATCATGGGAGGTTATCTCGCAGGGGGAATATCCCGATAATTCAAAGCTCTCGCTAAACCACTGGACGAGAAGTGAGTCTCTCATGGTCCCTATATGGATAACGGACTCATCAGCATACAGAACCTACGAAATAACCATATCATCCCAACGAGAAGTCACGAACATCAAAGCACATATGAACCGTAAGGGCAGAGGACAAATCGCTGTATCTCAAACGAGCGGCAGCTCATCGATCATCAGGTCGTCGGGGTGATGCCAACGAAGGCAAAAAGAGAGACAAGGCTCAACAAGGGTAGTCAAAAGGTAGGGAAGAGTAGTCCTAAAAGGTAGAGGTAACTGGGTCGGGGTATCACAAATCTGTCATACACAGCTACTAGGACCCTAAGTCTACATGGTTTTGAAGGTAGTCGACCCAACATGTCCTGAGGTTCCCGGTCAGCAATCCGTGAATTACATTATCCACAGGAACCTCGGTAGCCCTAAGGACAAATGAAGGAAACTCTATTATATGACTATAAGCTAGAGCTCTGAGAGGTGGGACTTATACCTGACAAAGTAGCAAGGACGCCTCAGAAAGGAAAAAATAAAATGAAAGTTAAGCTACAAAGCTGGAAATGCTCCAAACAAAAGGACATACACCCCGTATTGGTCGGGGAGCCTTCTAACACCCTAGGAACACTAGACAACTATCTATATATAAATATATGTTGGGTCAGTCGGGTTGAAGAAGCACGAGAGCTCCTCCTCGGGACATGCGAATATGAATGCAGTTATCTAGAGCAGTCCTTAAGTATTGTGGAGGCCCTATTAATATATGCAAAAAAGTAAATGTTGCAAATTTTTAAATCCTGAATATTTTAATCCTAAATTTTAATTATCTTGAATATTTTAATTAAGATTTTTAAATAAAAAAATTAGGAATTTAAGTCATAATGAGCCTATATTATATCGTGAAATTCCAGATATACAGAAAGAAACAATATAAAACGCTCCAACATGCAAAGACACACGAGAAGAGAAAAAGAAATAAAGCAACCGAAAAGAATGTATAAATAGGGCAAATGTCGCTGGACCGACAACATAATCCAGTGAAAGTAGTAAAAGCGGACGGACTCCGCATATACATGTTCGGTCCTAGTCTATACAATAATGTAAAATTTGGACTTAAGGTACGTGACACGAGTTGCTGCTCCTGGTCCTCGTCACACGGTTCGATGCATCATTCATCTTGAAATCCGTGCTCGTACCTTATTTCCTAATATAGACTTTCCTGGGATTATATCAATTACACTTGAAAAAAAAATAAAGACTCGACCTACAGAAAACAAATATTAGTGGGCACGTCATGCATCACAAAATAATAAATCGTGCCTTATAATTGAGGGAGCAAAGAAGCACCTGCAAGCAAATGATTAGAAACCATCACATGCTCCCCCATAATAGCCCTGTGTGAGTGTGTATAAGTAGGCACCTGCAGAAGATCGCCCTAACATACTATCACACACAAGAGAGCATGCAAACACACCGAAAAAGCAAGAAGGTGACACATAGCTAGCACAAAACAATACATCACACAATAATACCCAGAAGTGTCAAAAAATACTACCTAACACCCTAAATCCTAGCCTAACACACAATCTAACGAAAAATGTGTCAACCTAATATATAAATGCGGGGAGAGTATGAGTGTATTATGAATTTGATGGGGTCACCTTACAGACCCCATCCTAAGGATACAATGGATCTAAAAAGTTGTCATGAGGAAAGGTGGCCCAAGTTAGATCTGTTGGATTCTTAACACAGTCATACTCATGTCAGTCCCGATGACTTAACTCACATTGCTCATCTGGATCAACCTGGTAAGCAATGCCCGTTAAGGCATCGCGACCAACACGGGAGTCACTCTCCTAACAGGTCTGGCTCACTATCCATATGGACATGCAAGTGCAAATGAATAATCAAAATATATAAGGGATTAGTGTACCATGGGCAGAGACTCGAACAGAGGTGGGTGTACCGTAATGGCAGCGGCCCCAGGGGGTATGCCGAAGCGGTAGAGACTCAACAAGATGGGCATGTCGTGGTGGCAGCAGCCCGAAGAGGTGTGTCGATAGGGCAGTGACCTATAAAAGGTAGGCGTGTTGTGGCACCAGGGGCCTGAAGAGAATGTGCAATTCAAACATATGACCATAATCGTGCAAACGTACAGATGTGAGACGAGATGCAATAATTCAGTCACATTTATGCACTACTATATGAAAAAATAAAAACACATATGCAAGACAGTATAGTGGTGCAAGTAGTTGGTCAATCGGATCAAGGCATCCGGTTGAGTTAAAGTGTCATGCCAACCGACTCAGGAGAGCCGACTGAAGTTAAGTGAAATGCTCACTAGGCCGGTGCGGCTGGTCGGAGCGAAGTAAAGTGTTTGTCAGGCTGGGGCGGCCAGAAGGTGCAAAAGGAAATGCTCACCGGGTCATGACGGCTGGACTGAGCGAAGTGAGAAGCTCTTTGGGCCGGGGCAGCCAGACAGAGCAAATTGAAATGCTTGTCGGGTCGGGGCAGCTAGACGGAGTGAAATGCTCGCTGGGTCAGGGCGGTCTGATGGAGTGAAGTGAGAAGCTCATCGAGTCCGGGGCATCCATACGGAGCGAAGTGAAACCCTCGTCAGGTCGGGGTGGTTGGTCGAAGCGAAGTGAAATGCTCGTCGGGCTGGGGCGGCCGATTAGAGCGAAGTGAAATACTACGTGCAATGCAGAATGCATCATTCAAACATCCACATGTAATAGGGAGCCATCCCCATGCTAATGAACTCACCGGAAAAGCTAGGGTCAACTTATAGAAAAATGATAATTGACGCATTTGCTATGGGATCGCCATTTTTCGCTAGAATTTCTCCCTGGATCTCCAAAGGGGAAGTTCTTCACCTAATCGTGAAATGGACTAGTGACAACGCTTTTTCAGATTTCACGACACCTCTGAACTTTACAAAATAAGCTAATGACTCACATTTTTTTCATTTCGCAATGGCCTATTATGTGATCTTTCTAATAAGACCGGAGCAAACAAAGCAAAGGGGAGCGAAAGGGGCACCAACCATTAGGATTATTTTGTGCTAAGGCTAGTAGTCATATAGGATTCATTTGGCTATCGTGGGGACTTGGTTGCGTAAGGAGAATCCCATCCTAAAGGCCACCTCTAAGAAAACAAGCAATCCATCACACAGATACATCGTCGCGCCGGCACTTGCCTACGCACGCACCCTGTGTGGGTGATCAAACCCGCACGCCTAATGCCACTACAACCTTAGTTTAGTTAGGAAGTAAAAGTACAACAGGGAGGATGAGTTATACCATCATGCGGTTTGCACGAAACCTAATGAAGTTTGGGAACTCTTCTGCACGCGGTCCAAGACTTTTTGCACCCCTCCGAACGACGATGAAGTTCGTTGTCCAGCAACGTCGGGATGCTCTGGCGAGGCGTATTGTCGCCGTAAAAACGAGGCGATGAGGTGGCGGTGGTGGAACGCCGGTAGCACGCAACCGGAATGAGAAAGACAAGAAAGAAGGCACAAAATCTGGAGCTGTGCGCTGGAATGAGACTGCTTTATCACGCAATCGACGCCAGTGAGGAGGTAGGCCGACAAGGTATGGCCGACGACGAAGAGGAAACATAAGGAGACCGATCGGAAGAAAAAAAATTCAAAAAATGGACGGCAACCAGCTATAAACAAAAAATTTCAACGACGAAGGAGAACCCCGAAGAGATCCGCTGCGGGGAAGGCTTTCCGGCGGCAGCTGGACGCCAGCGGCTTTGTTCACCACCAAGGGAGGTTTGCGATGTGGAGTTCCGGGCGAAGAAGCTGGGTCTCACGATCTCTAGCAGTTGCGTGCGTTAGTTAGGGCTGGAGAGGAGAGGATGCCCCGTTTTTATTCCCTTATATATATATATATATAT
>JXCR01002233.1:11931-22462 GCA_002079205.1 Phalaenopsis hybrid cultivar
AATATTTAAAATAAAAAATATTAAGAAATTTTGAATAATATTTATTAATATATATATATATATATATATATATAATAATAATTATTATTATTATTATTATTTTTATATAATTATCTTTGGCATATTCTTCACTCGTACACGCCCTTACAGCAAGGTGGGTGTCCTTTCTGATTAAACCCGACGTTCCAGATACATCCGCGCAGTCTTTTTCGCCATTCGCCGTCGTCCAGATGACTTTTTTGGACTATCGAGCCAAAAATAATAATTTTCATATTTTTTTAAGTTGTACGCAAAATCGTGGCGTACTGAACGTCCTACTTTTGTGGAATTGACAATTCAGACACGCTAAAACGGTCCATTTTGTCATTCAGGGTCGTTTGGTGGCTTTAACCTTAGCTCTGAAAGACTTGTGAACTACTTCTTTATAATATCATTCATTAAAAATATGGAAATCGCAAAATTACAAAAACAACATACATACAAAAACATTACATATATACTAAATATGTGGCTGAAGACCCTTACCTGTTCACTTGTCAATCAACTGTTAGGGATTATTAGTTGCCTAACCTTAAGGAGTGTTTTGTTGGTGGCTGCTATTCAATATTGGTATATAGACTTTGATGCCTCGGTTGCCTGTAAAATTTTGACAAATGAAAAGTCTATAACTGAGTCTATCCCCATTTTTAGTTCTTATACCCTTTTTGATTTTCCATAAGCATATCATTTAACCCTTTTTTTATGAAAATATGCATGTTTAGATTTTCATATTTAAATTTCAAATATTTGTCTAACCTTTTTTTTAATATATACACTTGTACTATATAATCGTAATTTGTTTGATTGATCACCATATATTGCAGGTATGTACTAACTTTCTTCTTTTACTGCACTTTATTGTACATATTTATTCATACTTGTACTATTGCTGCTGCTACTATTTGCTGTTGCTACTTTTTACTCTGTTACTATTTACTGTTTTTTTATGGCAAGTTTATTTAGTACCCTAGGGTAGTAAACATAGGACATATGCTTGGGATTGGAACCCTATAACACATAACCAAAATGAAATTTTTATCTTCAACACCTTTTAAAATTCCATAACAAAACATTTTTAAGACTACAAGCAAAGTTTTTAAACTTCAATAAACCAATCATAACAGAATAATAAGTCACTTTTTTAGATTTACTGGAATCCCTCAGATTACATAACACACGGTTGCTAACGAGAATTCTCCGGTCTAAATGAGTCTAACAACTCATTTAGATCAAGTAAATCAAAAATTAATAGTGATGTCGGGATGGTGGAACCATGAGATCTTAACCGGTGTCTCTTAACATAAAATAAAATTCCCTCTTTTTTTTCTTCAACAACAAGAAAAACCAATTCAAAATACATTGTACAAGAAAACATTAGATATTTGTAATAAGTTGTTTAAGATATGTTCTCTCTTCTCTCTCCTTTTCTCAAAACAAGACAACGACACGATCAAGTGATAATTTATCTCCAAGCAGTAGTCGAGACGACAATAGAAAGGGGAAGAAAGAGCCTCATCTTAACTTCCATAGACTTAAATAACATACACCCATAGGATTTCTAAATTGCTCGTTTAGTATGACGTAAATCCTCACATTATCTTTTAGAAATTTGTATGATTGTATATTGTGAAATATAAATCATAAATTGTTTAAGGCTCCGAGGTAGTCATTCAGTACGACATAAATCATCCTATTTTCTTAGACCATTTACATATAACATGTATACATAAGTCCCAAATATCTAAATAATTTACAGGACTGAAACATTAAATGTTTTCCCCTTAAAAAATGTAAAGCCAAATCATTGGTTAGTTTGAGATGTCACTAAAGCTTATTTAGTATATTCGACATTTCCTACTATTCAGTTCTTTAGTTTTTGAAAATAATTGTTCCACATTGAACAATTCCAATTTGAATTTCCTATAAGAAATCGTGGAAACCTAAACATTAAATTCTTGAAGATAAAACTTCGATCTTAATCGAGAGTTTTCTTAGGTGATCATGGTTTCCTAAGATGTAATTAATTTTAGGGGTTTGCCTCTATAGTGAATTAAGAACCCGAATTAATTTAAACCTTGTGTAATCTATGTGTTAGATAGGGGAATTGTCGACTATAAAATTTGCAGAACAAGATAAAGTCATAAACGTTTAAGTTTAAATAGTTAAGTTTACTAACAAGTGATATGCTTATCTTTCTAGGTGATATATCATTTGTTGTGTCGTGCTTAGCTTTTTAAACTATTAAATATATGAAATCTATTTGGTCTCCATTATTTTCTTAAATAAAAAAAATATTATTTTTAAAATCAAAATTACGTCAAAAAAATGACCGACATCCCCATAATAATAGCATAGTACATATGACTATAACATTGGCTGAAATCAATATTTTGAAAAGGAACTTAACCTCTTCAATGTACTTGATTTTGACGTCTCTTACTGATATTTCTACGTTACTGTCATCAAACATTTTATTAGTCACTTCATCCATCCATTAGAAGTAACTACAATCGTTCTCCTTGCAATTTCTTGAGCAACAACAAATTTCCTTGGATAGCTTCTATTTTTAAAAGATGTATGCAATGTATCCAACAAGTTGAACTTACAGTAAATAATTTAATTACTAATTTTTTGTAATGTTGATGAATGATTTGAGCATATATTTGATATCATCCTATTAGAAATGAGAAAAAAAATTTAAAATATGTGATGTGTACAACAACATATGTAGGTAAAAAATTGTTAGAGGAATGAGAGGACAAGGGGGCGGTGAACATCCAACTTTTGTTTGAGGAAGGATAAAAACTAGAGGACAGAGAGGGCCTCCGACTATTATTGTAAACCTCCAGCTATTGCTGGAGAAAGAAGTCAGGAAGGCAACAAAAAAGAGGGATTAGGGTTATCTGGTTCAGACTTTGTTCGCGAGAGCCCACCCCTTTGTGATGGATAAATAAAAGAATCATAAAATATAAATATATTCTCTATTACATGTTGTTCAAGTAATGGGTTCAAATGGCCGACCTGCCTGTAAAATAGTAAATTGGGCTTAATATTAAACTCTATTTTTGAAGTAACTTTATTTCTAAATTCACTTATTAAAGTGGTGTGTTTAAAAATTTTATTCGGTTGAGAAATGATAACAAATGCAGGATTAATCATATTCTCTAAGTCTCTACTATATATTCTCTCTCCTTCTCAAACATAATCCTGAGTGTTTTTATTTTGGTGGTGTCTCTGCTGAATGATTATGGATTCAACCATTATAAAAATGAACTTCTTAGATTTAAAGTAGATCCAACACTTAGCAATCTTAGATCCTCTAACGACTGATTCTTCAGTTGATAGCTTCTTGGCCATTCTTGCTCATAATCAAAGCTGCAATCATGGAAGTCAGGAAGTACACGTGCCATACACCAGGCTCGTGGTCGAAGCTGCAATCATAGAAGTTAGAGTAACTGTGTTCCACCCCCTCCCCCACTCTCACCATGCACCCAACCTCACCTTGCAGAATAGTTCACGACAATGCATGCCACAAGAAACCCATGATCACCTCCACATTTGGAGCACACAATCAGCGTATATCTCCATTGCTGAGCTTGTCGAATGTGGATAGAGTTGTATAGTAGTTAACCACTCACACAAAATATAGAAAAGAAATTTGGCTTATTCATCCGACAAGCCAAGCCGAATAGTATTTGAGCTTACATGAGCCTTAGGACAATTAACACAAATACATTTTGGACTAAGTTAACAACTAACCTATAAGGAGGTGTGACACTTTCTAAATTTACTTGAAAACTCTCATATAATAACAGTTTGAGCCCGAATATTGTATGATGATCTTGCAAATGAGGTCCAATAATAAAAAAAATAGAAATTTTTCGATTGTCATGGAGATAAATTCCAACTTAATTGTCATTTGATTGCATACAATTTTAATAAAAAAAGATATTCCTTTTGTAACTTATTTAAAATAAAGTTAAATTGTTTTATTTCATAAATCATATTTTTCTACTAGTACTTAAGTATTTATTTATNGGTGTTGTAATGAATCAATTTGGATTGAAATTGTGAATTTTTTTCGCGTTCTTCTGTTTTTTTTTAATTGCAATAAAAGTTAGTAATTTACTCGTCCTAGAAGTTTTATGTCGGAACTAACTTGTGAATTTATCATTTAAACATTACTTGTGATGATCAGTGGCTTACTTGACCAAAGTCGTTTCACTTTAGTATGTTATACACCCATGAATAGACTGCAAGTTAATAAATTATGCTGGTGAGTTTGCTGATGTGAAACTTACTTAAGATCGGCTCTGAATCAGCACTAATCGGAGTTGAATTCGTTAGTGCTTCATATTTAGAACTTGGATATCCATCTAGAAGTGATTTTGGCATTAGTTTTCTTCTCAAAGAGTAAAGCTCTAACAAAGAATAATAATGCTGTGGTCTAACTTATCTTTGCCCTTGTTTTGTATAAGCAAATAATCACAGAATGCCATAAAAAAAATTGGATGCTCTCAAAGCATTGTTGCCACACAGTGCTAGCTGCTCACCTGAAGGCTTTGAAAAAGAATAGTGATTTCACTTTAAGAAGCCTTTCTACATTCCTAATTTTAAAATCTTAGAGGTTGTAAGATCATTTTTTGTTTTTTATTTGTTTATTCATTTATTTTTATTTTGTTTTTGTTTAGATTTGAAATAAAATTGATTTGGTGGTTATAAATATAATTGTTTTTAAAACATTCAAAACATCTAAATTTATTTGAAGTGTTTTTAAAAACAAAAATTAATTTGTTTAAAAAATATATATAAAAAAGCATCAAACAAATATGTTTTTTGAAAATAATAAGTAAAAAATTAAAGATAAAAATGATCCCAAACAGGCCCTTAGCTAAATAAATTACCTTAAAAATGTGTTAAATAGACACCCCCCCTCCCTAAAATTTGGATTTCTATTAGATGGGAGTATATTTTAAATTTTTTGCCATTTCTCCAGCTATGCGATTTACTTCTGCTTTCTTTGTTAAAAATATATACTTAAATGGTGCNCTTCTCCAGCTATGTGATTTACTTCTGCTTTCTTTGTTAAAAGTATATACTTAAATAGTGCAGTTTTAGCTGGGTTTCTTTTCTTAATTACATCGGGAAAGGGCTAAACTGTGACTCGCTTTAATATTTTGCATTGTCTGGCAGGAAGAGTGGACCCCACNGAAATGGTGCAGATATAGCTGGGTTTCTTTTCTTAAGTACATCGGGAAAGGGCTAAACTGTGACTCGCTTTAATATTTTGCATTGTCTGGCAGGAAGAGTGGACCCCACATCAGTAATTCTGCCTATTAGTATTGAATAAGTTGGAGACGTGCACGTTCCCTCGCACTCAATCTTAAATTTCCCTTTTCTTTTTCTTTTTTTTTTTTGCAAAAATAGCTGAGGAGAGAAAAACTAGCATTTCATATAATTTTTCAATAAATAATCAAATCAATTTGATATAAATAAAATTATGCTCAAATTTGTAGCATATTAATTAAAAACAAAGTAAAGAATATCTTAGAATATCTTAGAATATCTTAATGTTAGGTTCAAATGCTGATCTACCCAAAAATAAAATCTGTAAAAAAAATTATATGAAAAATAAAATTATTAAAATAATATCTACAGTCTTAATTTGCCCCCCCTAAAAAACGATGTTGGTTCCGCCCCCGGCGAGACCTTATCATACCTCTCGTTTCAGCAAAGCAAGTGCCCGGCCTTTAACAACATTGCACTAGATATTCCCTAGATCTCTAATAGCATGATCAAGAACTTCTAAAATCTATAGTTTCATCTTATCTTGGCCATTTATCTATCTNTCTGGCGAGACCTTATCATACGTCTCATTTCAGCAAAGCAAGTGCCCGGCCTTTAACAGCATTGCACTAGCTTACCCTTTGACACGTATATATTCCTTAGATCTCTAATAGCATGATCAAGAACTTCTAAAATCTATAGTTTCATCTTATCTTGGCCATTTATCTATCTTTTAACATTAAACATTGATTCTTCTTCAGGTTCTGATAAAAATAAATCTCAGAAGTATTAATCTATTTACTAAATAATCCTTATACCATTTTGTTCATTGGACCTGTGCACCCTGTGAAAATTGTTCTCTTTTTACGCATTGCATCCACTGCTATACATTTCAAGTGATCCTAATCCAGCATTTGCTTTTGCAGATTCAGGCAGTGCAGCGTTTGAGAGAGGAAAGGGATGCTACTCNGGACCTGTGCACCCTGTGAAAATTGTTCTCTTTTTACGCATTGTATCCACTGCTATACATTTCAACTGATCCTAATCCAGCATTTGCTTTTGCAGATTCAGGCAGTGCAGCGTTTGAGAGAGGAAAGGGATGCTACTCTTCAGCAAAATAAGCATTTGCAACGAGAATTGGTATTTTTCTTTACATCCTACTTTTCTCTTCAAATGCCTTTGGATTTGAGAGCTTGACCTTGAGACTTGTCCCTGTATGTTTAATGTGGAATTTTACATTTTGTCAAAATGTGTAGCTTAGGGGCCTCTTTGGGATCACTTTTGATTTTTTTTGTATTTTGTTTTTTTTTTTTTAAGTTTTTTTGTTTTGTTTGTGTTTTGATTTAAAACAAAACATGTTCTGTATATAAATGTTTTGAGTATTTTTAAAGCAAGTTAATTTTTTTATCGAAAAAATGAAGATTAAAATCATATAAAATATGCACTAAATAAATATATTTTTAAAATAAAAGCAAGAGCAAAAAATAAAAGTGATCCCAAACCAGTTCTTGGATTTGTTTCTAATAGAACAATCATTAAAACTGTGACTTTTCATTCTNTTATCGAAAAAACGAAGATTAAAATCATATAAAATATGCACTAAATAAATATATTTTAAAATAAAAGCAAGAACAAAAAACAAAAGTGATCCCAAACCAGTTCTTGGATTTGTTTCTAATAGAACAATCATTAAAACTGTGACTTTTCATTCTCTAAAAATCTGGTAGTCATAATAGTTTTCAAAATGTTTTTAAAAATAAAGTCTTAGGCACGACACTTTTATTTGATTCTTATGATAAACAATTTTCAAATAAACTTTCTTAATCTTTGTTTTATGCTATGCTANCTAGGCACGACACTTTTATTTGATTCTTATGATAAACAATTTTCAAATTAACTTTCTTAATCTTTGTTTTATGCTATGCTACATTAAAGTCTTAGAATGCTTTGCATGTATTAATTTGATGTCAAAATTACGCCTTGAATTGCTTCACAATAACAAGGAGAGTTTTCTTCCGTTTTNTTTGTCGATTTGCTCTGAAGCAATCGAACTTTTGAAATTTTGCATTACAGCTGATAAGATTTGGGGATTTTGTTCATTGATTAGGTTAAGACCACTGCTCCGAAGAAATATTTCGTGCGGCCGAATGCAAGCGTGGTTCAGCCTTGGGATTCATGTACCATAACTGGTTGTGATTCGCGTTCTTCTTATTTTTTTTCTATATTCTATTGCCTTATTTGGACTTGCTTTGCTGATTTTTTTGATTTGTTCTTCTATTTATTTTTTTTTTGTATGTAAATCTTCCGTTTTTTATTTTGTAGTTACCCTGCAAGCTCAGAAGCAATACCCACCGGACATGCAGTGCATGGATAAGTTTCTTATTCAGAGCACAAAAGTGCCGCCAAGCATTGATATTGATGAGATCCCTCCTGATACTGTGCTGAATCTATGATTTTGTTTAGTTTTGGTAATAATTTAATTTTCTGATTGTAATTGTTATGTTCTCTGTGGTTGCGTGCAGTTTACCAAAGATGGGGAGAAGGTGATAGAGGAATTGAAGCTTAGAGTAGTTTATATTTCCGCCAAGTCCCGCCATCCAAATTCTGAGGGGAAGTCAGGGATCAGTTCGGCATCCAGGCATTCTATGATAGGTTCTGATGTAAGATACTCTTTTTCTTCCTTTTTGGGCTTCAGATAATTTATATGGACAATCATTTTTATTTGGGGCATTTACATACATATCACACAATTTACATATGTTTACATATCTAACACCCAAATATTCATATTTACATGCATAACACTCAAAGCTTAAACATCCCATTAAAAATACCATCATTGCTAACTTTTTAAAACTGAGATACACATTTTCATACATAAGGTTTATAATACCAAAGTCTTATAATTGTAAATATGAGATTTTAGGTGTTACATGTGTGTTAATTTGAATGAACTGTGTGGTGTGTATGTAGATTTCACTTTTTAGTTTCTGTTCTTGACAATTGTAGATTGATAGGAAATAGAGCTTTGAAGAGGTAGATGACACTGCCCTTGTGCTACCACTGGTTTACATATAATTTGTCTTGCAAAATTCTTTCCTGCTTTTTCATGCATGAATGGAAATGCTATAAGTATGAACCATGGTGTTGTAATGAATCAATTTGGATTGAAATTGTGAATTTTTTTCGCGTTCTTCTGTTTTTTTTTAATTGCAATAAAAGTTAGTAATTTACTCGTCCTAGAAGTTTTATGTCGGAACTAACTTGTGAATTTATCACTTAAACATTACTTGTGATGATCAGTGGCTTGATCAAAGTCGTTTCACTTTAGTATGTTATACACCCATGAATAAACTGCAAGTTAATAAATTATGCTGGTGAGTTTGCTGATGTGAAACTTACTTAAGATCGGCTCTGAATCAGCACTAATCGGAGTTGAATTCGTTAGTGCTTCATATTTAGAACTTGGATATCCATCTAGAAGTGATTTTGGCATTAGTTTTCTTCTCAAAGAGTAAAGCTCTAACAAAGAATAATAATGCTGTGGTCCAACTTATCTTTGTCCTTGTTTTGTATAAGCAAATAATCACAGAATGCCATAAAAAACATTGGATGCTCTCAAAGCATTGTTGCCACACAGTGCTAGTTGCTCAATTGAAGGCTTTGAAAAAGAATAGTGATTTCACTTTAAGAAGCCTTTCTACATTCCTAATTTTAAAATCTTAGAGGTTGTAAGATCATTTTTTGTTTTTTATTTGTTTATTTATTTATTTTTATTTTGTTTATGTTTTGATTTGAAATAAAATTAATTTGGTGGTTATAAATATAATTGTTTTTAGAACATTCAAAACATCTAAATTTTATTTGAAGTGTTTTTAAAAACAAAAATTAATTTGTTTAAAAAATATATATATAAAAAAGCATTAAACAAATATGTTTTTTGAAAATAATAAGCAAAAAATTAAAGATAAAAATGATCCCAAACATGCCCCTAGCTAAATAGATTACCTTAAAAATGTGCTTAAAAGAAATATTTAAATAATTTCAAGTATAGCCTAGAGATAATTTTTTTTCACTATTGTTTTTTTCCAAATTCATCACCATCCATGCTTTCTTCTCTATTGATGGCTTAGTAACTCTATATACTCATAGTTTATTATTTAAGATCTGCCATCTGTTGAAGTTTTTGCACCTATATTTGATTTAACATTATTTTTCTAGTGTTTGTTCTTGCTAGAACAACTCTTGATGTTCATTTCACAATACCCAATGTCAAATTATCATCATAAAACCTAGATCATCTTCCAAATTCTAAGTTTATAATAGCATTCATGTCGCCAATCATCACTAATGGTTCTCATTAAAGTTCCGAGACCCATGGGCGGGCCTACCCTACCCCCCCCCCCCCCCCCCCCCCCCNTCTATTAGATGGGAGTATATTTTAAATTTTTTGCCATTTCTCCAGCTATGCGATTTACTTCTGCTTTCTTTGTTAAAAATATATACTTAAATGGTGCAGATTTAGCTGGGTTCTTTTCTTAATTACATCGGGAAAGGGCTTAACTGTGACTCGCTTTAATATTTTGCATTGTCTGGCAGGAAGAGTGCGCCCCACATCAGTAATTCTGCCTATTAGTATTGAATAAGTTGGAGACGTGCACGTTCCATCGCACTCAATCTTAAATTTCCCTTCTCCTTTTTCAAATAGCTGAAAAGAGAAAAACTAGCAATATAATTTTTCACTAAATAATCAAATCAATTTGGTATAATTAAAATTATGCTCAAATTTGTAGTATATTAATTAAAAACAAAGTAAAGAATATCTTAGAATATCTTAATGTTAGGTTCAAATGCTGATCTACCCAAAAATAAAATCTGTAAAAAAAATTATATGAAAAATAAAATTATTAAAATAATATCTACAGTCTTAATTTGCCCCCCCTAAAAAACGATGTTGGTTCCGCCCCCGGCGAGACCTTATCATACCTCTCGTTTCAGCAAAGCAAGTGCCCGGCCTTTAACAACATTGCACTAGATATTCCCTAGATCTCTAATAGCATGATCAAGAACTTCTAAAATCTATAGTTTCATCTTATCTTGGCCATTTATCTATCTTTTAACATTAAACATTGATTCTTCTTCAGGTTCTGATAAAAATAAATCTCAGAAGTATTAATCTATTTACTAAATAATCCTTATACCATTT
>JXCR01002233.1:22868-43152 GCA_002079205.1 Phalaenopsis hybrid cultivar
ATGACTCGGACTGAAGTCTCGTAATATAGATTGCCTAGTAATTAAACCGTTTAATTATTATGAGTATTTTTGCCTTTATGCTAATGGTCTGGCCTGTATAATTTTTTGCAGTTATTTATGTGATGATGATTATCTAATTATATATCTAACAATTAAGGTTTGGTATGTATATTTATGAAGTATTTACATACATACCATCCAATTTCTATATATTTACATATCTAATACCACATTTATATTTTCATGCTTTTATACCACCCAAAACTTTCTGAAAAATTAAAATTACAATCATTTTAACTTTTAAAATGTGAAATAACACTTTTTCAAGCAAGGGAATGTTGTATGTATTTAAAAATTACAGTTTAGGTGTTAATGTAAATGCATANAAACGTTTGGAAATGGGTGTTAAGAACTGGCTGGCACGCAGTCTGAATACCCCCTACTTTTCCCTCTTGGTGTTTGTGGGATTCACTGTAATCTGATTTCACTTGTAATTTTTTGCTCGGATTGAGCTGTGAGAGGTGAAAAGCTTGCAATTTCATGGCTTTTTATTTCCATGTTTTCTTGGGGGTAATTTACATACCTACCACACAAATCTTATTTATTTATCGCATTCATCACCCAAAATTTGATTTTTACTCTCATTATTTGGTCATACATCGACGTGTTAAAAAGTTGTATTTCAATTTTAGAAAGACAATGATTATGATGTTTTTGATCCGATATTAAAGATTTGAGTGGTATGCATGTAAATATAAATTTTTAAGTGTTAGATATTAAGTACATTTGAATTGCGGTGTATGTTAAGTCCACCTTTTTTTACCTTTTGTTTTTGCTTTATTTTTTATTTATTACGGATATTCTTCGAGGAATTTGTAATCTATATTTGAGTTGTGTTTGAAGAAGGTTCGTGTATATATATATCTGGCAGCTATGATACGAGCCCCAACCATCCCTCATGTGCCTATAATTCAAAGAGCACACCATACACTCGGGGGAAATCGAACGAGCCTTAACCATCCCTCATGTGCCTATAATTCAAAGAGCACACCATACACTCGGGGGAAATCGAACCCAAGATCATAAATGGCTATTTGAGTAACTGCGAGCACGTGCATATATATATATATATATATATGGGTTATGACCAATGACTCGGACTGAAAGACTTGTAATATAGATTGTGTAGTAATTTTTAGACTATCTGTTGCAAATGTTTTGCTACGAATTTTTTCATGTGATGTAACGTTGGATCATGACTTGAGAACCGTTAAATTATATGAGTATTTTCGCCTTTATGCTAATGCTCTGGCTTGTGTAAATTTTTGCAGTTATTTATGTGATGATTATGTATTTATATATCTAACAATTAAGGTTTGGTATGTATATTTATGAAGTATTTGCATACATACCATCCAATTTCTATATATTTACATATTTAATACCACATTTATATTTTCTTGCTTTTATACCACCCAAAACTTTCTGAAAAATTAAAATTACCATCATTTTAACATATAAAAATGTGAAATAACACTTTTTCAAGCAAGGGAATGTTGTATGTAATTAAAAATCATAGTTTAGGTGTCAATGTAAATGCATAACAATTGAATGCTATACAAATCTTTCTTATATTTATAATACTCTAGTTTTTTAAATTATTTTAAGAAATATTTATTTTATATTTTTAAGATTATTAATAGTGCAAATTTTTATGTGATGTTAAAAGATTGAGTGTTAGATGTTATATATTTAAGTGTTTGATATGTAGAAACAAAAAAAAAAAAAAATTATGAGGTATTTTTGAAAATAGCTCGAGGTAAAAGATATTGTAAGCTAATGGAAGATGTAGGGAAAATTATTACATTCCACGGTGAACATGCACCCTCATTCATCCATTTTTCAAATTTTTGCTTAAATATAAAAAATTAATGATAATATCTTGAGTCATGTTTTTTTAACTTTATCATGTTTTTAACGATCCCTTCTTGGCACATGAAAATACTTGACAGTTTAAGAAATCATCAGTGTTGATTTGTTTCGGGTGTATTTGGGGCAACTGCAACTTATTGATAAGTTGTTGATAAGCAGCTGCCTATGAAGATAAGCTAGCTGATAGATTAGTTTGTGCTGTTAGAAAACAGCTGTTCCATCTGTTTCCAGAAAAATGACAATTCTGTTTGTGTAGTAATGTTTTCTGTAATATAATTGTTATAGTAATATATTTGATACTTGGAAAGCAAAAATCCACTTCAGAACAATACAAAAATAAGCTGTANGCAATTGAATGCTATACAAATCTTTCTTATATTTATAATACTCTTGTTTTTAAAATTATTTTAAGAAATATTTATTTTATATTTTTAAGATTATTAATAGTGGAAATTTTTATGTGATGTTAAAAGATTGAGTGTTAGATGTTACATATTTAAGTGTTAAATATGTAGAAATAAAAAAAAAAATTTATGAGGTATTTTTGAAAAGATATTGTACCCTCGCCCTCATGTAAGCTAATGGAAGATGTAGGGAAAATTATTACATTCCACGGTGAACATGCACCCTCATTCATCCATTTTTCAAATTTTTGCTTAAATATAAAAAATTAATGATAATATCTTGAGTCATGTTTTGTAACTTTGTCATGTTTTTAACGATCCATTCTTGGCACATGAAAATACTTGACAGTTTAAGAAATCATCAGTGTTGATTTGCTTGGGGTGTATTTGGGGCAACTGCAACTTATTGATAAGTTGTTGATAAGCAGCTGCCTATGAAGATAAGCTAGCTGATAGATTGGTTTGTGCTGTTAGAAAACAGTTGTTGCATCTGTTTCCAGAAAAATGACAGTTCTGTTTGTGTAGTAATGTTTTTCGCAATAGAATTGTTATAGTAATATATTTGATACTTGGAAAGCAAAAATCCACTTCAGAACAATACAAAAATAAGCTGTACACCTCACTTAATAGTGAATATCATTATTATTAAAATAAGGAAAGAGAATATTAAAATAATATTTAATAATATGATAAAATTAATTTTAATGTGGAAACTACATATATCAGTAGCTAGGTCGTTCTCCAAGAATACTCTACACGTCTGGTCAATCTTGGCGGCTGATTCTTCGAGTCTATCGGCTGATACACCAAAATAATATGTGTTTTTAAGTATACATTTTANATGTACACCTCACTTAATAGTGAATATCATTATTATTAAAATAAGGAAAGAGAAAATTAAAATAATATTTAATAATATGATAAAATTAATTTTAATGTGGAAACTACATATGTGAGTAGCTAGGTCGTTCTCCAGAAATACTCTATACGTCTGGTCACTCTTGGCGGCTGATTCTTCGAGTCTATCGGCTGATACACCAAAATAATATGTGTTTTTAAGTATACATTTTATGCTTATTTTTTGTGATATTGTATTTTAAAGAAAAGTATTTTCATATTTTTGCTGCAGGTATATCAATTTTAGGTATTTGAGCAAAAGTAGCAAAAATGATGAAATTTGGAGCCAAAACAACGAATTTTTGAATTCTAGTGTAAGATGCGCCAGAATGGCGCATGATGCTCNATAATGAAATTTGGAGCCAAAACAACGAATTTTTGAATTCTAGTGTAAGATGCGCCAGAATGGCGCATGATGCTCCAGATTGGCACCAGTGCACTGGATTGACGCCAGATGCTCCAAAACCATAACAGCGCGGTCTTGAGCAAACTAACACATGATGCGCCAGATTGGCGTCATATGCGCCATTTGACAAAGAGTTTGTGCATCATGTGCCAGGGACTACTTTTTGCAGATTAAGACATTTTGAGACGAATTTCGTGTGAATTTTCAAAGGGACACTTGTTCTAAACACCTCTTGGAGTAATTCATTGCATCTAGACACTTTTTAAGGATCTTTTATGAAGGGATGTGTCCTTGGATCAATAGACATGTCTTTTGAATTCAAAAGAGTTGACTTTTGGACATAATTTTAGAGTGAATTTTGAATTCTTTTTGGAGGGAGGTAGCCTTTGATAAAAGAGGGGGAAGTTTAGGGCTTGAAGGGGAGTGTGTGAGGAGATTTTTGGGCATGAGTTCTTAGTTGGTGTGGCATGAAGGGGAGTGTGTGAGGATAGTTTTGGGCTTGAGTTTTAAGTTGGTGTGGTGTGAAGGGGTGACAGGGAGAGTTTGAGAGAGAGAAAGTCAAGGGCTTGTAGATTTTCTTCAAGGATTGTAAGGGGAGAGGGAATGTGAGAGATTTCTTCTTCATTACACATCTAAGACTCTATTTGGTGCAGCTGCAACTTCTCAGCTTTTCAGCTGCAGCTGCGCTGCTCCAAGAAGCTACNAAGTGAATTTTGAATTCTTTTTGGAGGGAGGTAGCCTTTGATGAAAGAGGGGGAAGTTTAGGGCCTAAAGGGGAGTGTGTGAGGAGATTTTTGGGCGTGAGTTCTTAGTTGGTGTGGCATGAAGGGGAGTGTGTGAGGAGAGTTTTGGACTTGAGTTTTGAGTTGGTGTGGTGTGAAGGGGTGACAGGGAGAGTTTGAGAGAGAGAAAGTCAAGGGCTTGGAGATTTTCTTCAAGGATTGTAAGGGGAGAGGGAATGTGAGAGATTTCTTCTTCATTATACTTCTAAGACTCTATTTGGTGCAGCTGCAACTTCTCAGCTTTTCAGCTGCAGCTGCGCTGCTCCAAGAAGCTACTGCAAGGAAGTTGGTTGTCTGTTTGGTGTAGCTGTGTGAAACCAGTTGTCGGGCAGCTGCTTATGGAAAAAAAGACCATAATGCCTCTGTTTGGTAAAACTGTTTAAAAAATAGTATACCAATCATATTTTTGGAACTTCAGTAAGCCCCCAAGTGCTAACAAGTTTTGTATAGGAATAAGAACACTTATAGAACACAATTTTATGTATTACATATCTAACACATAAATTTTGAAGTTTTACAAATATTTGAATATTATTTTGGAGGTCTTACGAAAGAATTGGGTCGGCGAAATGTAATGAAGTTAATTTAAGGGTTAGATATATATATATATATATTGGTGAATAATTTTATGTATTAAATAGTGTTGTAATAAATACAAATTGAAGAAATATTCTAAAATTATATTTTTGTCTACAAAATGGATATCTTAAAAACACCGAATCATACATAAATACAAGTTAGATGTAATAACTTTTTACAACGCAAAAGTTCTTATTAGAAGAGTACCTAAGTATAGATGCTCATCTCACGTCACAGTGAGTATCATAAGAGCAAAAAAAATGCTCTAAAACAATTACAATGATAATCAATAAGATGATTACATTGTTCTTAACATTCACATGGTGCAGCTCCCGTGTTAGACTTTTCTCAAGTGATGTTCTCCATTCCAGATCAACGTCGTCAGGGGAATCCACCAAACCGTCTGTCCAACGGAATAAGTGACACTGCTCGGTGATGCTTTGTTGGCAGCTGTAGAACTTTCACCTGTAGCTGTGTGGCTGACGTGACATCAGCATGGATGTTTGGAGGCTACAGTGGCAGAGAATGCGGCGGGATGTCCCAAAAATTCTTGAGCTCATGTNTGAATCCACCAAACTGTCTGTCCAACGGAATAAGTGACACTGCTCGGTGATGCTTTGTTTGCAGCTGTAGAACTTTCACCTGTAGCTGTGTGGCTGACGTGACGTCAGCATGGATGTTTGGAGGCTACAGTGGCAGAGAATGCGGCGGGATGTCCCAAAAATTCTTGAGCTCATGTTTTCCTGAATACAATAGAAGAGTAAACAATAGACAAATATTGTAAGTATAAAATGGAATAGTAAACAACAGTTAAATATTATATAAAAAAAGATTTTATTTCAGAAATTTCAAAAAAAAAAAGTAAAGATTACATTAACTAAAGCAAAAAAGAGCAGATTGAACACAATTTTTATGTATTTACATATCTTCAAATGAAGAGCCTGAAGTAATTATAGGCACCTCCAACGNCGACAAATATTGTAAGTATAAAATGGAATAGTAAACAACAGTTAAATATTATATAAAAAAAAGATTTTATTTCAAAAATTTCAAAAAAAAAAAGTAAAGATTACATTAACTAAAGCAAAAAAGAGCATATTGAACACAATTTTTATGTATTTACATATCTTCAAATGAAGAGCCTGAAGTAATTATAGGCACCTCCAACGATGGAAAAACATAGACCTTGTCATTCATTTTGCAGAGCTTACACCCTTGTCTCAAAATATGGACAACCCCTGCAACCCAGGTAAGCCCCAATGGAAAGAGCCACACAAAAACCAGTTAGAGCAAATTTTAGAATACTCCCCCACCCTTGCAATCATAGACTTCCCCAATGCTAGAAGTTGCAACAAGATCAACTCCATCCGCATCATCCAAACCCCAGTCCCATCTTGAATAAGCAAGAAAAACCTCTATAACTTCTCTATTAGAAAAAATTATCACACTACCTCTTTGAATTCCCAAGCATGCAACAATATCTAACACCTGAAATTTGATATTTACAGTTTTAAAACTTCAGAGTCACAATGACATCATATCATATGAAAGTAAAAAGGGTAAGATAGTTTAGAAAAAGTTAAAATTTGTCATATTTTTTACATGATGTCAAGGATTTAAGTGCTATATAAGTAAATATCAAATTTTATGCACCAAAGATTCCAACTATGCTNAGTAAGATAGTTTAGAAAAAGTTAAAATTTGTCATATTTTTAACATGATGTCAAGGATTTAAGTGCTATATAAGTAAATATCAAATTTTATGCACCAAAGATTCCAACTATGCTTCAAATGCTTAACTTGGACTCATTTGAGCTCAGATAAGATCTTGGTTGGCGTTGTTACGTTAAATCTGTTAAATACCAGAATTTATTAAGTGAGATTAAAGGAAAACTAGATGAGAAATGAGACTTTAGCTTATTTTGCATGTTCACAGGAGGTCAAATCCTGCTTGAATGCTTCTCAGCTTAAAACCTCCTTTGGTGCATCAAGTTGAATCCTGTTCTGAAGCAGGTTAGATTTCATTGAAAGGAATCTCAGAAGCTGAACGGTAACAACATTCAAGCAGAACGGTAGACCTTCTTGAATGCTTCACAAATCAAGATGAATGCTTCAACAACATTAAACTGAATAAAGATCTTCTGGATGGATTCATCAAGATCGCATAAATCCAAAAAGAAATTTTTGAAAGTCATCAATATGAAAATTTGGACAAATAAATCAATATAAAATGCAAAGGAAGAATTATGCAACCAGGAACAGCAACAAAGAGGAGAAGACTTCCTCCACCGCCTCGTTACTGCCATGGAAGTAGCCATTCACAATATCTTGAAGGCCCGCCTTCTATTACTATAAGATCACGTCTTTCTGCCGCAACCTAGCCGCCGGGATCGCAGTGCAGAAGGCCCTGTTCCACTGCTTTCTCCTCACAACAAAGCTACATTACTGTTTTCCTCTTCACTTGAACAAAACAGAAAGGCTCGAACAAAAGATGCATATGTCATGAATAACATAGAGTCGCATCCTTCACAAGATGACTTCGTGTGCTGAATCGAAAAAGCAGGCGAGGAAGAAGAAGAAGGAGCGGGGCTCATTCCTGGTCGAGGAAGAAGAAGGCGCAGGGTTCGTCCTGACCGAGGAAGAAGATGGTACAAGATCAGGGGAGAGATGGTTGGATGGCGCACAACCGCGCACAACAGGATAGGGTTGCTCTGCTTCCACGAAAAAGAGGGGCAAATTGGAATAACTGGACTATTGGCGAGGCAAAAGCTGGGGTCGCAGGGTCGATCCCGTGGCTTGCTTTCTGCCAGTTTTAGCAGCTTGCGACCGCTAAGCTGCAAACCAAACTGGAGCATTTCGCGGTTTGGGGTCGTGACGCTCTAAAAAAGCGCCCCCAAATAGGCCCTAAGAAAGAATTGAGAGTGCTTGTAAAGAGAGAATGACTTGAAGAGAATTTATAGGGATTTGCTTGGGAAAGATTGTGAGATAAGTTATCCTTTATTTCTTTTATTTTGTAAATTTGTTTTTATATATGAAATCTGTGTTTTATCATATCCTTCTCATGAATTTTGAGTAGTCTTCTTTATCCTTCTCCCTACTTTGAGATATGATTTTGTGAAGAATTGATTTTATTTTATACGGTTTTAAATGTCAATAATTTGTGATGATTTGAAATTTGCTCTTCATTTACTTTTTGATCCGACCAATTGAAATGTTAAAATGTGTTGAGAAATATATGTTTCGAAAGGGTTGTGATTTCTACAACATGTGGATAATCACATTTGATTTCATGAGAGAGAATTTCATCCATGGGGTTGGGCGCAAATAAATAAGAAAATATACTTTGTTGGATGCAGAATTGGAGATTTTAAGGTGAAAGATTAAAATATCTAATTTGGTATAGTTGATTGGAAATTGATATAAGATTGTTAGTACTCAGGTGAGGGAGTAGTAGGAGCTCTGGAGTGGCAGCCGGTATCCTTCCAGCCTAACGACTGAATTAGGGACCAAACTCTAGATTAATCAATGTTATTTATGCACACGGAAGAGGGTAAAGAATATGATTGTTTCTATTTGACACAAAATAATTTTTATAAATGTTTTCAAATGATTTTAATTTCTTCAAAATTCATATAATCATTGTAAAGAGGAAGATGCTTTCTTAAATCTAAACTTTCCATCACAAAAACATAATTTAATTTTCGTAAATTTACTTTTTAAAGTTTAGCATTTAGTTTAGTTAACTTTGTATTTTAGCATTCACTTGTTACTTAGAATTCAATTTAGCACTTTACTTTTGTAGTTTTAAAAATTGTACTTTACATTATAATCTTAAGAACTTATTTATAGGCATTTCCAACTTCCCCGTGGGATCAATATCTAGGACTCAAGTAGAGTCCATTATTACTTGAGCGATACATATACTTGCGTTATTTTTAAAAGAGGATTTGATAGTTTAAAGATTTTCAAAAGATAAAACTATTTTAACTGAAGTTATTTTATTGGGATTAATTTGCATATTCGCCATTGTATCTGTCATGTGTATTTTGTAATATTAAAAAATATTTACAAAATTAACACACTAAATCCACTCGCATCATCGGTCCACCGGAAGAAGTCACAGTTCTCCGTGATTCTCCATGGGCACTTATAGAACTATCTCTGGTAGCTATGTGGCTCGCGTGATGTCAGCGAGAAAGCCTGAAGTCCAGAGTAGCTAAGCCATTTTCAGGAGGTCCCTAAAATCCTAGAGCTCATATATTCTGAATGCTTCAAAAGACAATCCATTAGTTATAACACAAATATAGATTGATAAAAGCAGTAATAAATTACAATTTTGTTCTGATGTGAGGTCTCATAAAATTCAGTACACCAACCAATGAATTTGTCACTATAAGAGAACAAACCTTGTAAGACAGAAGTTCTTGGTTGCCTTTAACCCATGTAATACCAAGCTCGTACATATCACATATGTATATCACCAAAAAAGACCATTCAGAAGTATCTTAAAAACTGCAACATCGAAAAGAAAAGAGATGCTTTGTTGCCTTCAGCAAGATTTCACATGTAATATTAATCATACAACGACTAATAGACCATACAGAAGAACCCACAAGGTCAAAACCTCACAAATCCACAAAAAATGAAATGAAAAAAGAAAAAAATACACTATGAACAACATAAAAAATATAAAATAAAAAATATCAGCCATGAACTATATGATATAAAGGACTATAAAATAATATTAATAATACAAGGAACAAAAAAAATGAGTTGTATAAAATAAAAAAAGGATAATCCAATCAACATCCAACAATGACAGCTGTAATCTACTCTTTCAATTCAACCATTTCTGAGGCACCATCGTCATCCAGGGTGTAACCTTCCTGTGATTCCACTTTTGGCTATGTGATATTCAAATGCTTATGTAAAAGATCATNCCAGTTGTAATCTACTCTTTCAATTCAACCATTTCTGAGGCACCATCGCCATCCAGGGTGTAACCTTCCTGTGATTCCACTTTTGGCTATGTGATATTCAAATGCTTATGTAAAAGATCATCATCATCCATGCTAAATTTTACATCAGTTCAAGAATGATGCTAACATCTCTCTTATTGTCATTCTTGAGGAGCGTTGAAGTCCATGATGGCTATGTAGCTCATCAAGCAGTTATATAAATATAAACATTGTTGATACACCTAAAATATACAGTCTTTATTTACACATTTTATATCATTTTTTAGATATTACGCTTTAATGAAAGATATTTATTTATTTTTTCTTTCAGGTACAATCAAATGAATGAAAAATGGTAAAAGAAGTNTTCATCAAGCAGATATATAAATATAAACATTGTTAATACACCTAAAATATACAGTCTTTATTTACACATTTTATATCATTTTTTAGATATTATGCTTTAATGAAAGATATTTATTTATTTTTTCTTTCAGGTACAATCAAATGAATGAAAAATGGTAAAAGAAGTGAAAAAGGATCAAATTTTAAGCAAAAATGAAGAATGTGCAAAAATGAACTGCGACGCTTAAGTGCCCAGGACTGGCGCTTACACGCCAGCTAAATAAAAAAGTCGCAGCTAAGCGTTAGGTTACCCTCGCTTAAGCGCCAGAAGTAGTTACTTGATGATTCATTGAATTTGGGTGAATTTTTGAAGAGCTGTTTGAAGCAGCCCTTGGTGAAAATGTGGAAAATATTTAATGGACACAAAAATTCATTCAATTGGCTTTTAAAAAGAGGCAAATTCTAGAAGATTTATTGAANAGTCGCAGCTAAGCGTTAGGTACCCCGCGCTTAAGCGCCAGAAGTAGTTACTTGATGATTCATTGAATTTGAGTGAATTTTTGAAGAGCTGTTTGAAGCAGCCCTTGGTGAAAATGTGGGAAATATTTAATGGACACAAAAATTCATTCAATTGGCTTTTAAAAAGAGGCAAATTCTAGAAGATTTATTAAATGGAGATAAATTTTGAAGAGACACCATGACATCCTTTGGAAAATTATAAAAGAAGACTTGGATTGATCAATAAAAAAGGAGGATCTAGATCATCATCCATAGAGACCAATTCAGTGTCAACCACCATACGTCACCGCCGCTGCCGCTCACATTTCTTTTTATTTTAAGTTTTAGTTTGTATTGTAAGTGAAGGAAGAGATTCAAAGGAACTTCAAGACTTTAGTGGAGAGGATTTTGAGTTAAGTTTTTATTTTTGTGATTACATTTGATTTTGATTTAGACTTCTTGTTTCTGTGAATGATTTCTTTTTGTAAACTCAAGTGTGATTGTGTTTTCTCCATGAATTATGAGTAGTTTTCTTTATATTTTTCCTTAAAATGATAAGTGATTAAGTATTGGAGGAAAGTTGTGTGAATTGTTAGTCTTTAATGTTGGAAGAAGTTGTGATGATTTTAAATCTTGTACTTAATTTACATCTTGATTTGGCCAATTAAGATGTTAATACCTATTGTGAGAACATGTAAGATCTGAGATGGTATTATCTCAGTCAACAAATGGTAAGAATCACATTTAATTTCATGGATGAGAATGTAGTGCATGGGGTTGAGTACAAATAAATAAGGAAATAAACTTTGAAGGGTGTAGAATTAGAGAACTTTAGAGTGACAGGCTAAAGCCCCCAATTTGGTTTATAGTTTTAGGTTTTGATATGAGAAGTTTTCCCCCGAGTGAAGAGAGAAGAGGGAACTCTAGAGTGAGAGCTAGTATATTCCTTACCTGACCCTTGTTCAAGACTTTTCAAACTATATATTAGCTAATGTTCTTTATGGCATCTCTAATTAGGGTAAAGAATATTATTGCTCCTATTTGACACAACACAATTAGAATACTTCCACAACAGAATTCCTACACTTGTTATTGATTCATGATAAGGAAAAAAATATTATATTTATTTTGCCTACATTATGTATATATCTAGTTAAGTTAATTAGTTTCTTCCTTTATTTTCAATTATAAAAAATTACAAAAAGAATCAAACTTTCATTCCTATTATAACATCTAGAGTTTAAGTAAGAATATTTTGCTAAGTAGAATTTTGTTATCGAGTTTATCCTATTTTGCAAAGTTGCATATTGTATTTTCCCTCTATGTTAGACTTTCGAGGCTTAATCAATAAGTCATATATTACTTGATAACAATACATATACTTGCATAGTATCCCATATTAAATATAATAACTGTATTCTTATTTGCTTCAAAGTCATGAACTTACCTAGCTTTTGCTTGGGATCAAATTTTTGGCTCCATTGCAAAGTAAGAATTGTAATTAAGGAAATTTAGAGTATAATTGCATACATCACATTAACATATACAAACAATCGAGATCAAGTTTTTAGCATCGTTGTCGGGGAAAGTTAAGGAAAATTGCAAAATTTTTGAAAAATTTTAGAAGCAAGTTTCTATTTTTATAAAGTCATATTTAAATTTTTAGATTTATTATAGGAATATTGTAGTGTTGTTTTTATATAAAGTTCTTATGTGTGTTTTTATTTTATTTTATGTGTTTCATGGTTAGGTTCCACAGGACTAGTTCCCTACAATTCTGAATTAGATAGAACTATTAATAAAATAAAAAAAAATAAAAATTACCAAAAAAAATTAAAAATTTCAAGAAATGATAAATCAAAATAATCAAAATGTTGGAATTCATCAAGAGTTTAGACCTTTAAGAGACTACGCAAATGCTACGGTGGATGAACTTTATTGTAGTATTCAAAAACTTGTTGTAATGGCTAAATTATTTGAACTTAAACCTGCTATTATCTAAATGGTATCAAATAATCAGTTTGGGGGAGCACCAACTGAAAATCCAAATTTTCATCTTGCCAATTTTTTAGAATTTTGTGCTACATTTAAATATGATGGTGTATCAGAGGATGCTATAATACTTAGAATTTTTCCTTTCTCACAGAGGGATAAGGCTAATAAATGGTTACATTTGTTAGCACCTGAATCTATCAGAATTTGGGGTGATTTAGCGCAGAAATTCCTTGCTAAGTATTTTCCATCATAAAAAACTGTGAAGTTCGGAAATGATATTACATTTTTTGTCAGTTTGAAGGAGAATTTATTTATGAAGCATGAGAATGATTTAAAGAACTACTGAGAAAGTGTCCACACCATGCTATACCAAATTTGGTTAATAATTCAAATATTTTACAATAGTTTAGCTAGATCTCTTAAATCTGGTATCGATGCTACTGCTGGTGGTTCATTAATGTCAAAATCAATTCATGACGCTTATGCTTTAATTGAAGAAATGACTACTAATAATTTTCAATGGATTTTTAAATAGGTAAATTCTAAGAAAGTAGCCAATATTCCTGAATTAGAAGCTTTTGTAATGTCAGCAAATCAAGTTGCTGCAATTTCAAGGAAGTTGGACCAATTTGGAATGAATTTCGTTCAACCAATTGCAATGATAGAAGAGAATTCATTAGACCAAATGGTAGATTCTCAAACATCATTAGAAACTTTGAATGCCATAAACAACAAGTAGAATAACCCATATTCAAACTATTATAACCCAGGTTGAAAGAACCATCCTAACTTTAACTAGAATAATACTTCAAGTCATAATAATCAACAATGGGTGAAAAGCCAAGCAAACCCATTGGGAAACTGGAACAACCAAGGAAATAGTAATTGTAGACCTACTTTTCCTATAAGTTTTAATAGCAATCCATAATTTAAGGAGATAAAGTTGTTTATAGAAGAAGTGGTGTTACAAATGCAAAATCAGTTACAAAGTCAAGGAGCTACAATTAGAAGTATTAAGAATCAATTGGGACAAATAATAAATTCATTATGTAATAAATCCCAAGGAACACTTTCTAATAATACTGAAGTAAATCCAAAAGAATAGCACAAAGAGCAAGTAAATGTCGTTCAACTTAGAAATGAATGAGAATTATAAGGTAGAGTTAAAAAAGAGACTAAAGTAGAGAGGAAAAAAATTGAAGAGCTTGAAGAGGATGCTCCGAAAGGTTTAGAGAGACATATTTCTCCACATAAAGTTAACTTGGAAAAACCACCACCTCGATTTCATCAAAGGCTCTGTCAAAAGAAATTGGATAAAAAATTTTCAAAATTTCTTGAAATTTTTAAGAGGCTTAAAATTTATATTCCATTTGCTGAAGCCTTAGAACAAATGTCAAACTATGTGAAGTTTATGAAGGATATTCTTAACAAGGAAAAAAGTTCAAAGATAATGAAACTTTTGCACTTAGTGAGGAGTGCAGTGCTATAATTTAGAAAAAACTTTTTGAAAAGCTTAAAGATCCTGGTAGCTACACAATTCCATGTGCAATAGGAGACAGATTTTAAGGGAAAGCTTTATGTGATTGAGGTGCAAGCATTAACCATATGTCATTATCAATATTTAAAATATTGAGATTAGGAGAAATATCCCATACTACTATAACTCTGCAGTTGGCAGATCATTCAATAACATATCCTAAAGGAGTTGTAGAAGATGTCTTAGTGAAAGTGGATCAACTTATCTTTCCTATTAATTTCATTATGCTAGATATAGAGGAAGATAAGTAGATATATATCATTTTAGGGAAAAATTTCCTAGCTACAAGAAGAGCAATGACAGATGTGTAGAAAGAGGAAATAACTATGTAACAGTGACATTTATAATTTCCAAATCAATGAAATATCCTGCAAAATGTAAAGATGATGAATGTTATAAAATCAATATGATAAGATATTTAAGTGAATGTAATTTCAAAACAATTAATGAAGATAAATTGGAACTTAAAGAGTTGGAACATGAGAAAGAAGAAGAATTAGATCAATGTGAAGATTTTTACAAGAAAGATTCAAATTATGTTTGAAAAAGTTTTTAAGTTTTGGACATGAAAGAAGAAAATAAATCTTTTTGTCCATCAATTGAAAAACCTCCTCAGCTTGAGTTGAAGTTACTTCCTGAACATTTAAAGTATGCATTTTTAAGTGATTCCTTAACATTACCTGTTATAATTTCCTCAAAATTAACTACAGAAGAAGAAATGAGTTTGATGAAAACTTTGAAGGGTTATAAGATAGCCTTTGGATGGAAAATTGATGATGTAAAATAAATTAGTCTTTTAATTTTTATGCATAGAATTCATATGGAAGAGAACTGCAAACCCAGGGCTGTTCCTCAAAAGAGATTGAATCATGTTATGAAAAAAGTTGTAAAAAAAGAGATTTTAAAGTAGTTAAATGCTGAAATTATCTACCATATTTCAGATAGTGCATGAGTTAGTCCAATTTATTGTGTTCCTAATAAATGAGGAGTGTCTGTGACTATGAATGAACATAATGAGTTAATACCAACAAGACAAGTCACAGGGTGGTGAAGATGCATTGATTATAAAAAATTAAGTCTCGCCACTAGGAAAGATCATTTTCCACTAGTCTTTTTAGATCAAATGTTGGATAGACTAGCTGAGCATAAATACTTTTATTTTCTGAATGGATATATGAGTTATCCCCAAATACAAATAGCTCCTGAAGATCAAGAGAAAACAACTTTTACAAGTACTTGTGGTACATTTTTTTTAGAAAAATGCCCTTTGGTTTATGTAATGCCCCTGCTACATTTTAAAGATGTATGATGGTTATTTTTTGTAATTTAATTGAAAAAAGGAATTGAAGTTTTTATAGATGATTTTTCGGTGTTTGGAACTTCATTTAAATCATGTTTAGAGCATTTATTAAAAGTTCTTAAGCATCGTGAAGAAACAAATTTAGTCCTTAATTGAGGAAAAAAGTAAAAGTGATCGCTAATTTACCTTAACCAACAAGTGTGAGGGAAATTAGGAGTTTTTTAAGACACGTTGGANTTGAAGATCAAGAGAAAACAACTTTTACAAGTACTTGTGGTACATTTTCTTTTAGAAAAATGCCCTTTGGTTTATGTAATGCCCCTGCTACATTTTAAAGATGTATGATGGTTATTTTCTGTAATTTAATTGAAAAAAGGAATTGAAGTTTTTATAGATGATTTTTCGATGTTTGGAACTTCATTTAAATCATGTTTAGAGCATTTATTAAAAGTTCTTAAGCGTTGTGAAGAAACAAATTTAGTCCTTAATTGAGGAAAAATGTAAAAGTGATCGCTAATTTACCTTAACCAACAAGTGTGAGGGAAATTAGGAGTTTTTTAAGACACGTTGGATTCTACAAATGGTAAATTATGAATTTTAAAAAATTGCTAAGCCTCAATGCCATTTACTTGCACAAGATGTAATTTTTAATTTTGATAAGGAGTACCTAAAAGCTTTTGAATTATTAAAAGAAAAATTTGTCACTGCACCAATTATTGTTTCACCAGATTGGAAAAANTTCCTCCGAGAGATTTCCGATCATCCGATAGAGACATCTTAATTTAGTTGAAGTTGGGGTTTTGTGTGATGTTTGTGATTAAATTTGACTTGTTTTATATTTTGAATGTTGTGGCGGTGAATTTTACCTTGATTGATTTTAATTTTGGTTTTGGTTTTGGTCAACATGAAAGTTTATGTAGGTAGATGCAAGCATGAAACATGTAAGGAAGAGGCAGAAGAAAAACGGTATTATAAATTGTAAAAGTGTACCTGGCGAGTCTTCTCGTTCCACTGCTTGAAACTTAAAATGCATGTTAAGGCAGTTTTTGAAGAGCAGGAAAGGCTAAATTTTGGTAATTTTCCTAACCCTATGTCATATCATGGTGAGTTCTTAAAAGTTTAATTAAGGATGATTTCATTAAGCAAAGAATATTAAGTTTAATGGGCCTCTGAGGTATCCAACAAGTTAAGAGGGGGAAACAGGTCCATGCCTCTCCCTCACCAACTAGTGAAAAGCCTCGAGCCATTTAAACTTATAAATTTTGCTTAATAGGTCATCCTGTAAATATCCTTAATGCTCAATGAACATTGATGTTTCAATTATCCCTAAGAAAGGGGTAATTATCATTTATCATTTAATTTGAAAATTATGTGGGTGAAGACCCTTAAAGGGGCAAGTTATTGTAATTTGAACACTTAGCCAAATTTTAATCCTAATTGGGCTTAGTGGTGTTTCAAGAATTTTTGATATAATTATGTTATTTCTCTAATCCTCTTTTAGTCAGTCTTGATTTAGCCTAAGTCACCACTAAGCCCTTAAGACCTAGGTGAGTGTCTTAATTAGTTTTGTATTTAGCCTAAGTCACCACTAAGCCCTTAAGACCTAGGTGAGTGTCTTAATTAATTTTGAAAACTAAACTTTAGGTGGTCATGATTCATAGTTTGAACTTTATTTGAAAATCAACATAGGGGTATTAAATTGATTAATTATTCACTTCAAAAGCCATACCCCTAAGTCTAGGATCATTAAATTTTAATAAACTTCTAAATTTTAATAATTTAGAAATTTATTAATATTAATTGAGAAAGTGAGATTGGTTTCTACCAATTAACCCATCATGTTTCAAGCACAAATTAATTAAGATCAGAGGTTACCAATTTTCCCTCCTTGAATTAAGCCTAAATGTTAATTAAGGCCAAATTTCTAAAATTACACATTTGACCCTAAGGCTTTAACACTTCATAATTTGTCAAATTAAATTCAAATGACTTTGAAATTTTTATTCTTACTTCATTCATGGGTCAATTAAGACATCAAAGGAGAAAATGTAATTTTTCAAAATTTAATTTAATTTATATAGTTATTTTAATGCAAAAATAGGATTTTTTAAAGAAAATTCCTAACTTGACTAAGGTAAGTTATAATCCCTTGAAATTTTTACTGGAAGTATACCTAGATTAGAGAAGCCTTGGGATAAAATTTCATAATTTTCTTAATTCTCTGTGATTTAGTAGAATTATTTTAAGTTCTGGGCTATCTAATAAAAATAAAATATTTTAAGTGGTGAAAATTAAGTTTTATAGTTTTGAAAAATCTCTCTAAAGTCAGAGAACTTAGAGGAGCAAATTTTATATTTTTTTTATTTTTCTTTGATTTATTGGAATTATTTTAGTGAAAACTCATTTTTTTAGCCTTTAAAAATTATTTTTGAACTTTAAAATAAATATATTTATTTAGAAAATCAGGGAAAATATTCTAATTGTTCCTAAGTGATTAGGCATATCAATGAGTTTTATTATTTTTGTGATTTTTATGAATTTTTAATTATTTAAATATTTAAAATAGGTCTAGAAAATCAGGAAAAATATTCTAATTGTTCCTAAGTGATTAGGAAGCAATTTAGAACATTTTTATTATTTTTAGGATTTTTATGAATTTTTTTAATTATTTAAAATATTTAAAATAGGCTAAAAATTAAGTTTTTATTTTAAATATTATTTTATTTTTATAAAACACCCCTGATAATAGAGAACTCAAAAAACTAAGTTTCATAATTTTTTGAGTTATATTTTGATTCCTATGATCAAAGAGAACTCAAAAAACTAAGTTTCATAATTTTTTGAGTTATGTCTTGATTCAAAAAATCATTTAAGTGTTAAGAGTGGTATTTATCTTTAAAAATCAATTTAAGTTGTCAAATGAACTCAAAATCATTCAAGTGTTAAAAGTGGTATTTATCTTTAAAAATCAACTTAAGGTGTCAAATGAACTCAAAATATTTTAAAGTGTCAAAAGTGGTATTTATTTTTAAAAATCAACTTAAGTTATCAAATGAACTCAAAATATTTTGAAATTATGATGTCTCTCTTGGATCATAAATCATAGTGGAGATCAAAAATCAAGTCATTTAAATGTTTATATTTTCCAAAATTAATTATCTTAGTGATTTAGTATTTGGAAAATTTAAGGATATTTTAAATGACTGGACTCATGAAATTATTTCCAATGGTTTCTCTGGTCATGGTAGACCTTCCAAAATTTTCTTGGGATTTAATAACCAATATGCTAATTTCCATGATTATTTTAAGGAAATGATGTGAAATAACTTAAAAAATATGGATCTCTGTATAGGAACCTCATCTGACTTTGGGGAAATTAGAGAGTGTTCCCCCTTACAGAGGCTACAATATGTCAAAATTTCAAGCCAAGGTGATGTGTCCGTATGCATGAAGAATCAAATGATTTCAAATAGTATTTAATTATTTAAAAATATTTTATGCATTAAATGGACTTGAAAATTATTCCACATTATTCTCCTCTGTTCACTTAGCAAGAGGGTATTTTTATTTTTTTTTGTGATTTTTCTACACAAAGTTATGTATTTTTAAGGTTTTGGGGATTAAATAAATAAGAAAATAACCCTATTTTTCTATTTAAACCGCGCGTGCCACCTCAACCTACGACGGCTCCGAAAGCATGCGTGGCGCGCTCTGATTGGACGTCGCAGTCCACGTAGCTTGCTGACTTGGCCCGCTATTCATGTCTCGAAGCGCCCTCCGGCTCGATCTCCTCTGTCTGTTTGATACACGCTTGATCGAACGGCTCTCCGTCATCGTCCCCGATAGAATGATCATGTGCCCGTCCAGACTAAAACCTTAAGATCTTGGCCTAGACTTAACCAAATCACTTTGGGTTTGATCTTATGGACTCGTCTAAGTGAGACGAACACATATATATGGCTAAGGTACCATGAAATCAAGTTTAAGTAAATGGAGAATCAAAATAAGCTCGGGAAGAGGAGTTTTATACCTTTGCTCTAAGAAGGGAGGCTTTGAGCAGAGGTGCTTGGCATGTTCATTGGGGTCCAAGGAGGCTAGGGATTGAGTCCTTGGCCTTGGTACGAAGTCTAGGTATGAATTTGACCAAGCTCGATTTCAGGTGTTGGTCTAGAGCTATGTTAGAGGCTCTGTGGAAGGGGGATTTGATGGGGCTCTGGCTTCTTTCACTCTTGTGAAGGTGTTTTGAAGTTTGGTGGAGTGTGGAGGTGTATTGAGTTCTGTCCTGGTTTCTGGCAAGGTTTCAAGCTCAAAATTGAGCTCCGGCAAGGGGAATGGGTGAGGAAAAAGATTGGAATGCACTGAGGGGATCTTAGGGAACCTCTGTGTGAAGTTTGGAGAGGCCTCTCTAAGAAATTTTCAGCACACCTACCATGGCCGTGGGAGGTGAGTTTTTATAAAAAAAGTCCATGGGGTTGCTCTCAGGGCATAAGTTTGGGTGCATTGTGGTGCTTAGGTGGAGGGCAGAGGAGCTCCATAATGAGCTGGCCTCTAAGAAGTGGCTCTCGTTTTTGGGCTTTTCCGGCCACTAGGCTGGCCGGCCGGCCAGGGGGAGGTGGCTAGGAGCTCAGGGAACCCAGAGGAATCCATCACA
>JXCR01002233.1:54022-66487 GCA_002079205.1 Phalaenopsis hybrid cultivar
TCATAGGACAATTTATACCATCTTTCTAAAATTTGTACATATTGATAACAGTTGACTATGTATCCAAATGGATAGAAGCTGTTGATTTATCTCGATGTGATTCTCAAAGTGTTACAAAGTTTTTAAAAACAAACATATTTTGTAGATTTGAGATGTAGAGAGTGATCATAACTGACGGGGAAAGTCATTTCAGAAATGCAATGATAGAGGAATTGTTAAAGAATTATCATATCAAAAATTAAAATGCTACTGCTTATCATCCTTAGACAAGTGGCTTAGCTAAATTATCCAATTGAGAAATTAAAATAAAATTAAAAAAATTTGTGAATCCAGCCAAAATGGATTGGTCAGTCAAACTTGACTATGCTTTGTGGGCTTATAGGACAACATATAGAACTCCAATAANCTGTGAATCCAACCAAAATGGATTGGTCAGTCAAACTTGACTATGCTTTGTGGGCTTATAGGACAACATATAGAACTCCAATAAGAATGTCCCCATACAGGATAATATTTGGGAAAACTTGTCATTTACTAGTTGAACTTGAGCATAAAGTATATTGGGCTATTAAATAATTTAACTACAATTTAAAGGATGCTGGTGAGAAAAGACTATTGTAATTAAATGAGCTTGAAGAGATAAAGAATGAATCTTATGAAAGTGTTAAGATTTATAAAGAAAAGATGAAGATGTGGCATGATTGCAGGATTCTTACTAAAAATTTTGAGTCAGGGCAATAATTTTTTTCTATAATGTAAGGTTAATATTATTTCCAGATAAACTTAAGTCCAGGTAGATGGGCCTATATGTTATGATGAAAGTTTATCCCTATGAAGCTGTGTATATCAAAAATCCTAAAATTGATAAAATATTCAAAGTGAATGGTCACAAGATGAAACCCTAATTTTTAGGGGGCCAACTTAAATTGAATGATCTTATGCTATTGGGTGAACCAGAATAAGCACTAGTAACGTTGGGATGAGTTTTTTGAAAGTTATGTGGGAGACAAGCGCTTTGTGGGAGACAACCCATAGTTATCNTTAAGATTTTTAAAGAAAAGATGAAGATGTGGCATGATTGGAGGATTCTTACTAAAAATTTTGAGTCAGGGCAATAATTTTTTTCTATAATGTAAGGTTAATATTATTTCCAGATAAACTTAAGTCCAGGTAGATGGGCCTATATGTTGTGATGAAAGTTTATCCCTATGAAGCTGTGGATATTAAAAATCCTAAAATTGATAAAATATTCAAAGTGAATGGTCACAAGATGAAACCCTACTTTTTAGGGGGCCAACTTAAATTGAATGATCTTATGCTATTGGGTGAATCAGAATAAGCACTGGTAACGTTGGGATGAGTTTTTTGAAAGTTATGTGGGAGACAAGCGCTTTGTGGGAGACAACCCATAGTTATCTATGTGTTTGTTTTGAAAGTTATGTTATTGTGTTTGATTTAGAAAATGTTGGTAGTATTTTGAATTTATAATGATTGAATAATGACTCTAAGACCTTAAGAGATGACTTAGACAAGTTAGAATGAGTTTTTGGACGTTAAGCTGACCTGTACTAAATTTAGCACTGACGCTTAAGCGCCAACTTACGGTGCTTATGTGTGACAGTTTNCTAGTAGTATTTTGAATTTATAATGATTTAATAATGACTCTAAGACCTTAAAAGATGACTTAGACAAGTTAGAATGAGTTTTTGGAAGTTAAGCTGACCTGTACTAAATTTAGCACTGACGCTTAAGCGCCAACTTACGGTGCTTATGTGTGACAGTTTATTAAACATGTTAAATGACGTTTCGAGAAGTTTTAAACATGGTTTAGTGAGTTTAAACATGGGATCATGGTTTAAGAATGTGAATAGAGGTTTTATGCGTGATCTAGAGCCAATAAATAGAAGGCTATGAGGAGAAGTCTCACCACNCTAAATGACGTTTCAAGAAGTTTTAAACATGGTTTAGTGAGTTTAAACATGGGATCATGGTTTGAGAATGTGAATAGAGGTTTTATGCGTGATCTAGAGCCAATAAATAGAAGGCTATGAGGAGAAGTCTCACCACACTTCAATTTAACCATAAATTCTATGTGGAGAGTGAGAATTCTTAGAAAGATGTCATCTTGGGAGAGTGATTTAATGAAAAAGGTGGAAGCTATTGTCGGTACAATTTTAGGAAAGTCTTGTGGAAGCTGTCGGTCGTCGGAATTGGAATCCCGTCGCCCGCTTTAGATGGACATTTATATATATATATANATGAAAGAGAACTACACATCAAGCTATATATCTATCTCAAAAGATAAACACATGACTTGATAGTGAAGCTCGATCAATTAAATTAAGAAAGGTATGACACCTGTTTGGTCTACGAAACCATTTTATTATAAGCCGACAGGTTCCCCTATTTAATATGAAAAATTAAATAGGGTTTATATTAAGATGGGTTCTTGAAATTTTTCTACAAAGGCAAGTCCTTATAGTTAATTACATCTTAGATAACCGAAGTCGCATAAGAAAACTCAAATTTGGAGATTGGACAAAGAAGTGTGAAAGGAGAATGACTCAAATTTGGAATATTATNGTTTTCTATAAAGACAAGTCCTTATAGTTAATTACATCTTAGATAACTGAAGTCCATAAGAAAACTCAAATTTGGAGATTGGACAAAGAAGTGTGAAAGGAGAATGACTCAAATTTGGAATATTATATTTTGTAATCGAAAGGAATAAGAACTAGGAGATGTCATAGATCCTAAGGAGAACCTCGGTGACTTCCCAAGTTATCCTATGGAAACTTTCCATAAGCTCCTCATACACCTAAAATATATAGTGTTTTTATACACATTTTTATACCTATTTTTGAGATATTGTGCTTTAATGAAGNACTGATACACCTAAAATATATAGTGTTTTTATACACATTTTTATACCTATTTTTGAGATATTGTGCTTTAATGAAGTTATTTTTTATTTTTCTTGTAGGTACAATCAAATGGATGAAAAATGCTAAAAGTAGTGAAAAAGGGTCAAATTTGGAGTAAAAATGAAGAAATATACAAAATGACCTGATGCACTTAAGCGCTAGAGGCTCCATGCCTAAGCGCCAAGGTTAGTTATTTGAAGAAATATTAATTAGAGCAGAATTTTGAAAAGGTTTTGAAGCAACCCTTGATAAAAATGAGGGACATAACCCATGGACACAAAAATTCATTCAATTGGCTTATGATGAGACAACTTCTAGAAAATTCATTGAATTGAGACACCTTTTTGAAGATACACCAAGACACCCCTTGGATTTTTATAAGAAAAGACTTAGATTATTCAAGAGAGGAGGTCGACAACCACCCACCAAAAGTTCACATTATCGTCGTCGTCGCTGGCCACCTTTATTTTATTTTATTTTATTTTAAGTATTAGTTTGTATTGTAAAAGAAGGAAGAGAATTCAAAGGAACTTCAAGACATTTGGTGGAGATAATTTGAGATAAGTGTTTATCTTTGTGACTACACTTGGGTTTTAATTTAGATTTCTTGTTTGTGTGGATGATTTCTTCTTTTAAACTCTTGTGTGGTTATATTTTCCCATGAATTCTGAGTAGTTTTCTTTATCTTTTTTTCCTTAAAATGATAAGTGATTAAATGTTTAAAGTAAGTTGTGTGAAGTATTAGACTTCAATATTGGAAGAAGTTGTGATGATTCAAGACCTTGCACTTCATTTACTTCTTGATTTAGCCAATTTAGATGTTAATACCTGTTATGAGAACATGTAAGATTCGAGATGGTTTTATCTTAGTCAACAAATGGTTGGAATCACATATTTATTTCATGAATGAGAATGTAGTTCATGGGGTTAAAAGCAAATAAATAGGGAAATATATTTTAAAGGGTGTAGAATTAGAGGATTTTGGAGTGACAGGCTAAGCCCTCACTTTGATTTATAGTTTAAGTTTAGATACGAGATGTTATCCTCCTAGGTGGAGGGAGAAGAGAGAACTCTAGAGTGAGAGCTAGTATCTTTCCTGCCTAGCCAATCTTCAAGACTATTCAAACTATAAATTAACCCATGTTCATTATAGCATCTCTAGTAAGAGTAAAGAATATTATTGCTCCTATTTGACACAACACATTTAGTATACTTCCACAACTAAATTTTTATATTTATCACTGATTTATGATAAGGAAAAATATATTTTACTTATATTGCCTTCATCTTGCAAGTATTTTTGTTAAGTTAATTAATTACTTACTTTATTTTAAAATTAAACAAAAATTACAAGAAGAATCAAACTTTCATTCATAATTTAGCATCTCAAGTTTGAGTAAGCATATAAATTGCTAAGTATTTTGTCATCTAAAATAATCATTCTTGTGGGTACGATATTCGGGACTTAATCATAAAAGTTCTATATTACTTGATAACAATACGTATACTTGCGTAGTAGCCCATATTGAAATACTATAATTGCTTTCTTATTTGCTTCATAGTGAAAAAATTACCTTTGCTTTGGATCAAGTAGCCGTTGCAAATTAAGAATATCTATTAAGGAAATTAATTGCATACATTGCATTTTACTTCTATCTATATAGAAAGTCGGGATCAAGTTTCTAGCACCCTTGCTGGGGAAGGAAGGAAAATATTTATTAGTAATTTGCAAAAATTTCCAAAAATAAGTTTTTGGATAACAAAATTTTTAGTAAGTTTTATTTAAAATTTTAAGATTTATGTTAGGAATATTGTAGTGTTGTTTTTATATAAAGTTTTTGTTTGTTTGTTTGTTTTTACTTTTCACTTTATTTTATTTTATTGTGTTTTATAGTAATGTATGTGTAGTTCAGGCTCTGCAGGACTAGTGCTTTACGATTCTGAATTAGAAAGAACTATTAAAAAAATTAAAAAATTAAAACTTATTGAAAAATTTCAAGAAATGACAAATCAAAATAATCAAAATCTTGAAGAGTTTAGATCATTAAGAGATTATGCAAACCCTATGGTGGATGAACTTCATTGTAGTATTAAAAAACCCACTGTAGTGGCTAAATTTATTTGAGCTTAAACCTGCTATTATCCAAATGATATCAAATAATCAGTTCATGGGAGCACCAATTGAAGATCCAAATTTACATCTTGCTAATTTTTTAGAATTGTGTGCAACATTTAAATATGATGGTATATCAGATGATGCTATAAGACTTAGATTATTTCCTTTTTCACTGAGGAATAAGGCTAAGATATGGTTACATTTGTTATCACTTGGATATATCAGAACTTGGAGTGATTTAGCACAAAAATTCATTGCTAAATATTTTCCACGATCAAAGACTGCAAAACTTAGAAATGATATTACATCTTTTAGTTAGTTTAAAGGGGAATCAATTTATGAAGCATGAGAATGATTTAAAGAACTCTTAAGAAAATGTCCACACATTGATATATTAAATTGGTTAATAATTCAAACATTTTACAATGGATTAGCTGGATCTCTTAAATCTATTATCGATGATGTTGCTAATGATTCATTAATGTCAAAACCATTTAATGACGCTTATGCTTTAATAGTAGAGATGGCTACCAATAATTTTCAATGGCCTTCCGAGAGGGTAAATTTTAAGAAAGTAGTTGACGTTCATGAAACTGATGCTTTTTTCATGTTAGCAAATCAAGTTGTTGCAATTTCAAGGAAGTTAGACCAATTTGTAATGAGTTATTCTCAACTAATTTTCATGTTTGAAGAGAATTCATTAGGCAAAATGGTAGATTCTCAAACATCACTAGAAACTTTAAATGTGTTGCTTAATAATTCATCCTATAAATACCCTTANCCATGATTGAAGAGAATTCATTAGGCCTAATGGTAGATTCTCAAACATCACTAGAAACTTTAAATGTGTTGCTTAATAATTCATCCTATAAATACCCTTAGTGCTCAATGAGCATTGATGTCTCAATTATCCCTAAGAGTAGGGTAATTATCATTTGTAATTTAATTTTAAATATTATGTGCGTGAAGACCCTTAAAAAGGCAAGTTAGTGTTATTGGAACACTTAGCCAAATTTTGGTCCTAATTGGGCTTGTNATAATTATCATTTGTAATTTAATCTTAAATATTACGTGTGTGAAGACCCTTAAAAAGGCAAGTTAGTGTTATTGGAACACTTAGCCAAATTTTGGTCCTAATTGGGCTTGTAGTGTTTGAAAGATGTTTTAATTTTCTTGTGTTTGTTTTTCTAATCCTCATTTAATCAATCTTGATTCAGCCTAAGTCACTACTAAGCCCTTAAGACCTAAGTGAGTGTCTTAATTAATTTTGAAAAGGTATTTAAATGAAACTTGATTTAGCCTAAGTCACTACTAAGCCGAAGACCTAGGTGAGTGTCTTAATTAGTTTTGAAAAGGTTAAGCTTTAGGTGATCGTGATTCATGGTTTGAATTTTTTTTAAAAATCAAAATAGGGGTATTAAATTGATTAATTATTAACTTCAAAAGGCATACCCCTAAGTCCTGGGTTCATTTTATTTTAATAAACTTCCAAATTTAGAAATTTATTAACTTATCTTTTNCTTTTAAACTCTTGTGTGGTTATATTTTCCCATGAATTCTGAGTAGTTTTCTTTATCTTTTTTTCCTTAAAATGATAAGTGATTAAATGTTTAAAGTAAGTTGTGTGAAGTATTAGACTTCAATATTGGAAGAAGTTGTGATGATTCAAGACCTTGCACTTCATTTACTTCTTGATTTAGCCAATTTAGATGTTAATACCTGTTATGAGAACATGTAAGATTCGAGATGGTTTTATCTTAGTCAACAAATGGTTGGAATCACATATTTATTTCATGAATGAGAATGTAGTTCATGGGGTTAAAAGCAAATAAATAGGGAAATATATTTTAAAGGGTGTAGAATTAGAGGATTTTGGAGTGACAGGCTAAGCCCTCACTTTGATTTATAGTTTAAGTTTAGATACGAGATGTTATCCTCCTAGGTGGAGGGAGAAGAGAGAACTCTAGAGTGAGAGCTAGTATCTTTCCTGCCTAGCCAATCTTCAAGACTATTCAAACTATAAATTAACCCATGTTCATTATAGCATCTCTAGTAAGAGTAAAGAATATTATTGCTCCTATTTGACACAACACATTTAGTATACTTCCACAACTAAATTTTTATATTTATCACTGATTTATGATAAGGAAAAATATATTTTACTTATATTGCCTTCATCTTGCAAGTATTTTTGTTAAGTTAATTAATTACTTACTTTATTTTAAAATTAAACAAAAATTACAAGAAGAATCAAACTTTCATTCATAATTTAGCATCTCAAGTTTGAGTAAGCATATAAATTGCTAAGTATTTTGTCATCTAAAATAATCATTCTTGTGGGTACGATATTCGGGACTTAATCATAAAAGTTCTATATTACTTGATAACAATACGTATACTTGCGTAGTAGCCCATATTGAAATACTATAATTGCTTNAATTTATTTCATGAATGAGAATGTAGTTCATGGGGTTAAAAGAAAATAAATAGGGAAATATATTTTAAAGGGTGTAGAATTAGAAGATTTTGGAGTGACAGGCTAAGCCCTCACTTTGATTTATAGTTTTAAGTTTAGATACGAGATGTTATCCTCCTAGGTAGAGGGAGAAGAGAGAACTCTAGAGTGAGAGCTAGTATCTTTCCTGCCTAGCCAATCTTCAAGACTATTCAAACTATAGATTAACCCATGTTCATTATAGCATCTCTAGTAAGAGTAAATAATATTATTGCTCCTATTTGACACAACACATTTAGTATACTTCCACAACTAAATTTTTATATTTATCACTGANGTTAGTTTAAAGGGGAATCAATTTATGAAGCATGAGAATGATTTAAAGAACTCTTAAGAAAATGTCCACACATTGATATATTAAATTGGTTAATAATTCAAACATTTTACAATGGATTAGCTGGATCTCTTAAATCTATTATCGATGATGTTGCTAATGATTCATTAATGTCAAAACCATTTAATGACGCTTATGCTTTAATAGTAGAGATGGCTACCAATAATTTTCAATGGCCTTCCGAGAGGGTAAATTTTAAGAAAGTAGTTGACGTTCATGAAACTGATGCTTTTTTCATGTTAGCAAATCAAGTTGTTGCAATTTCAAGGAAGTTAGACCAATTTGTAATGAGTTATTCTCAACTAATTTTCATGTTTGAAGAGAATTCATTAGGCAAAATGGTAGATTCTCAAACATCACTAGAAACTTTAAATGTGTTGCTTAATAATTCATCCTATAAATACCCTTAGTGCTCAATGAGCATTGATGTCTCAATTATCCCTAAGAGTAGGATAATTATCATTTGTAATTTAATCTTAAATATTACGTGTGTGAAGACCCTTAAAAAGGCAAGTTAGTGTTATTGGAACACTTAGCCAAATTTTGGTCCTAATTGGGCTTGTAGTGTTTGAAAGATGTTTTAATTTTAATTGTGTTTGTTTTTCTAATCCTCATTTAATCAGTCTTGATTCAGCCTAAGTCACTACTAAGCCCTTAAGACTTAAGTGAGTGTCTTAATTAATTTTGAAAAGGTTAAGTTTTAGGTGGTCGTGATTCATGGTTTGAATTTTTTTTAAAAATCAAAATAGGGGTATTAAATTGATTAATTATTAACTTCAAAAGGCATACCCCTAAGTCCCGGGTTCATTTTATTTTAATAAACTTCCAAATTTAGAAATTTATTAACTTATCTTTTCAATTAAGAAAGTGAGTTTGGTTTCTACCAATTAACCCCTTGTGTTTCAAACATCCAATTAAGATCAGAGGTTGCCCATTTCCCTCCTTAAATTAAGCCTAAATGTTAATTAAGGCTAAATTTCAAAAATTACATATTTGCCCTAAGAAATGTAAGAAGAAGATATCTCTCACTTTTCTCCTTCTCCAACACTCTTAGAGAAGAATTCACACTTAATATCAACACAAAAACTCTAAATTCTTAAAGAAAAATCACCAATAGACTCCAAAATGATGGTCGAATGAAGATGGAAAAGTGTATGGTGTGTATGAGAGTGAATTGAGGTGAGGAATGACAAAAAAGGAGTCAATTTTTTTATCAATTTCGGCCCCAAATAGAGCCTAGAGTCGGTTCTCCAATAGTTGCATCCAAAAAAACTCTTCAAAAAGTGTCCAAATTCATTGAATCTTCTACAAACAGGGTCTGAACCGACACTGGTGCCGTCGGTGCCAGTGTTCTGTAATTTAATTCACTGCTCTCTGTGCAATGACATCGTCGGCGCCCAGTATGGTAGAAAATAGTGGTACTAGAACGAGGGAACCGTAGGATCCTAATCGGTGTTGCTCTAATCAACTTTAATATGCCCCATAATATTTAAAGAACCATAATCGTAGGGACATCTGATTTGACATCATAACCTAACACATTAGAAAACCTAAACTTGCTGCGATGAGGAGCTTGGAGCTAGCATTGTGGGCAGCACGACCATCTTCAACAATAAAACTTGTCTTCACCAGCTAAACCATTCTTTAGAATTAAATAATAAATCCAGAGGAATTCAAGGTTGTTTGCTTATGCAACATAAATCCTCAATTTATCTTTAAGCCTTTGTATAGCTCGACTATACAATTTAAGCCCTAACCTGCTTTAGGATCCTGAGGTTGTCGTCTATCACGACCTAAATCCTCACGTCTTCCAGGTTATTTTTGTGATTGTTTCATATGAATATAAGCCCTAATTAATCAAATTGGCAGGACGAAACACTTAAATATTTCTCCTCTAAATTAAAGGCAAATAATAAGATAGACTGGGAAGTCACTGAGGTTCTCCTCTGGATCCATGACATCCTCTTGTTCTTCCTCATTTGGATTCCAAAATAAATGTTCCAAACTTCAGTCATTCCCCTTTCACACCTCTTTGTTTGATCTCGTTGAAAAGTCTTAACCCTTTGACCTCTTTGAAGATAATATCCCCTGATTTTTATTGAGAGTTTTCTTAGGTGGTTTCAGTTATCTAAGATGTAATTAACTATAGGCAATTACCTTTATAGAAAGTATTTCTGAACCCAGGTTAATATAAATCTTATTTAATTCTTCGTATTAAATAGGGGAAATTTTCTGCTTATAAATAAAATGGTTTTCACAGATTTAAACGGATGTCATACAATCTTTAGTTTATTTAATTGAGTATTATCAGTAAGTAGTGTATTCACCCTTCGAGGTAAATACATTGCTTACGACATTAAGCTCGTTTATTTAAACTTGGGCATATGAGATCGGTTCGGTCTTGTATTTTCAAAATTTTAAAATATTATTTTTTTCTAAATTATATTTATTAAATTAAATTAAAATGGTTGTTAGGATATCCATCCTAGCAGCTGACAACTTAACAACTCCATAACCAAAAATATTTCCTACAGTTCACTATGAATTTTCTTTGCAATGAATGCATTTCGAAAAATGTCATTAATTACCTTTTTCTAAGCCTACTTTTAGATCTAATACTCCTTTTACTATGCTTCATTCTGATGCATGTGATTCTGCACCCGCCATTTCCTTACAAGACTACAAATATTACTTATTTTTAATTGATGACTACACATATATTGTTGGTATCCTCAATGTGTGTTGAATCTGAAAACACCACACTTATAATAAATTTTCATAAATTCATTCAAAATCACTTCAACATAGATATTAAACTCTTATCCTTTTGACAGAGGTAGTGAATACATCTCTTAAAACCTCGAACATTGCCTTCTCTCTGAAGGCATCCAACACCACAACAGTTGTCCCTATACTCCCCAACTAAATGGGGTTACCAAACACAAACATGGAGACCTCATCATAACCACAAAATCTCTTCTACTAACCGCTCACCTTCATTCAAAATTCTAAGTTGAAGCTCTTACTACAACAACCTACCTCATCAATTACATGCCCTCTAAAGCACTAAACTAAAACTCACCTTATGAACTATTACATTTGTTACCACATTTTCCTTTCTCCGCACATTCAACCACTTATGCTTTCATTAGGAAAAACCTATCATCTCTAATATAACTCCTACCTACTGCTTCACAATGCATCTTCATTAGATATGCTTCCGACTACAAAGGCTATCATTGTTGTAATCTTCAAACTAAAAAAAATCATCTCTTCTAGCAATGTCCTTTTCTAGTATACATCAACATGCATCCATATCTGAATCCCCTCTTCATACTTCATCCGATCTCCTAACTCCAACATTATATAACCTACCACTGAATTCCCTCTCCTTAGCCTCTGAAATAATCTCCTCCAACACTTTCTCTCATCAAATAACACATTCACACCTTACCCAGCCATCTAGTGTAGAAGCATACTTACCGAACTCTCCACAATTTCAACAATCCTCACCTTCATCTTCTCCTCCCACTAAACCCTCAAATAAACCCATTCGACACCTCGTGCTCAACCGAGCTCAAACCGGCTCTCTCAAGCCAAAACATATCATTGATTTCCACTCCACCAGCTCCTCTAATACTGTTCCTAGCTGCTATACAGAAGTTTTAAAGCATCCTCATTGGAGGAAAGCCATGTCTAGTGAGTTTCAAGCTCTTCAAAGTTAAGGAGATAAAAGGAGGGAAGGTAATAATATTTCTCAAAGTAGAAAGCAAGAAAGAAAGAAGAAGGATCTCATTACAGGTGTTCTCCCGTTTATCTATAACTTCTTGAGTACCTTTTTCAGCAGTATAAGGATTCGCTTGGGCCACGTTTTTCACGCGGCAATGATTTAAACCATAAAGCTACACTCCACTTTGTCATTTGGAGATTGCGTTCACAGCCACTCACCTCTGAAATAGGCGGAATGCGGGCACAGGATCACACCCTGCAACATCGCGCTATCAAGTGGTTTTTACCTTCTTTGCTCCCGGTGTTATCGAGCCTCTGTTATAGCTTCTTTGATTATTGTGAGAAGAATTTCCAGGCGTTGCTCAAGGACCACACTGATGGCGTGTCCTCCACCACCGAATGATCGCCGGAGAAGGTCCACTCCGCCACCGCCAACGGGAGCNATTTTATAGTCAATAATTAATCAATTTAATACCCCTTATTTTGATTTTCAAATAAAACCCAAATCATGAATCATAACCACTTAAGCTTAACCCTTTTCAAAACTAATTAAGACACTCACCTAAGTCTTAAGGGCTTAGTGGTGACTTAGGCTGAAAAAAAATTGATTAAACAAGGATTAGAGAAATAAACATAACTAAATAAAACATCCTTGAAACACCACTAAGCCTAATTAGGATTAAAAATTTGGCTAAGTGTTCAAATTACACTAACTTGCCTCTTTAACGGTCTTCACCCACATAATTTTCAAATTAAATGATAAGTGATAATTACCCTATTCTTAGGGATAATTGAGACATCAGTGCTCATTGAGCATTAAGGGTATTTATAGGATGAACCATTAAGC
>JXCR01002233.1:67084-85624 GCA_002079205.1 Phalaenopsis hybrid cultivar
TACCCTTTGAAATTCCTTGAAGATAATATTTCCTGATTTTTATTGAGAGTCTTCTTAAGTGACTTTGGTCATTTAAGATGTAATTAACTATAGGGGAATTTTTATCGAGAGTCTTCTTAGGTGACTTTGGTCATTTAAGATGTAATTAACTATAGGGGTCTGCCCTTATAGGAAGCATGTCCGAACCTAGCTTAATATAAGCCCTATTTAATCCTTTATATTAAATAGGGGAACTTTTCAGCAAATACAAATGTTTTGTAGACCAAACGGATGTCATACTTTCCTTAGTCTGTTTGATCGAGCCTCATCCTCAAGTCTTGTGTTTATCCTTCAAGACAGATACAGGATTTGAGGTACAGTGCTCTTTTATCTTAAACTATGAAAAATATGGGGTCAATTTGATTTCATACTTCAACATCCTTCCGAAGCGGATGACAGGATTTCGATTCCGGTGGCCGACAGCTTCTTACGGGCAACCTCACAAACCAACCTGAAATAACGCCGACAGCTTCTGGTGAATCCGCTGGGGACATGTTTTTCTCTCCATATAAATCAAGAAATAGTATCTTAACATATTGGTAATATGTCTATGTCCCTCTTGGACCAGATTACCCTTCTTTAGTTAGCATATTTTACTCATTTCTATCTTGGGAAAGTACAACTAACTCCTTGGACTTCAGGACTAGCTGTTCAACCATCTTTGAACAGAGGGGTTCGGAAGGCCATTAAGGACTCCTTAAATTTTTATGTGGGGTCGGACCCCCAATAGGTGTGTCGATGGACTAATTCCACCTGGGCATTTTCTGCCATAAATTTTCATGTTGGGTCGGACCCCCAATAGGTGTGTCGGTGGACTAATTCCACCTGGGCATTTTCTACCACTAATTGGGTCCTGCACTGGGTCCTAAAATTTTTCACATCTCCCTTCCAAATTTAATTTGCTACTTCGCGAATTAAACCAGATCGTGTTGTGTTGCGCTCACTTTGAAATATTAATTAAATTTTACACCTTTTTGAACGAAGATGTCAAAATTACCTATAAATTAAAGACCCGGCCGGTCTACAGATTAACCTCAATTTTCAGTGCTTGCAATAAAGATTACGACGTTTTTGGCCATATAGATAACCCTAAATCCTTTTCTTTTAAAGCCCGCTGCAATGGCCTACCCAACACTGACCTTTCCCTGCAATCTACCAATGGACCGTAGCGCCCGTAACGTCGCTCCCACCATCAAGTTTGGAGCTGGATTTGAAGACCTTGTGGTTATCTTCGGAAAAGCCTCATTCGTGGTAACGAAGATCGCTGCCCCGGAAATATAAGAGTTGTCTGCAGAATTTAGTTTGAACTACCCTCAGGACTTTCCTGCCTGCAAGAAGGCTAATGCTGCTATCATCAAGCCTGTTATCTCTGCTACTGTAAAGGGAAAAGAAGTGATGGTCATTGAATATTCGACTGAAGAATTAACTATTCCGCCACCCGTGTTTGAGATCGGGTCAAGCTCAAGGACTGTACCACTAACCCGAACTCAAAGAAGGAACTGCAATAGAAAAGTTTGGAGGGCCATCAAATCCCAGACTCCTGAAAACACACCTGTTGAGGGGGAGCCTCATCAAATAGAAGAAGTGTTACCAAAAATGTATCCACTCCTTCGAGGGAGTAGATTCCATCCTCTGACAAATACTGATGGATATGAGAGTATCCAGAAGATTGTTGCTGCATTATCATCACTCCATAGACATGGTGAGGAGGGAAAGAAGTTTACTCCTATCACCCAAGCTAGTGCAGTCTTTAGAAGGCTTGCTACTAAAGAAGGATGTTCTATTAGTGAATTACTTAAACAAGTGGGACATGCAATTTCCCCTCATATGAAAAATGAAATTTTGAAGGATGTTAATTCCGCTAGAAAATTTCATAAGTTGACTGAAAAGTCATCTACCCGTATTCCCGTCTGGTTCCATTTGGGAAACTGAGTTGATACTGCTATAGTCACCACCACCAGGACCACAGGTCGCCGACCGATTAAGTCAAGACTGGGTTCGAGAAGTTTACCAGTCATTCCTGCAATCACAAAAGGAAAGACAAGATGATTACATGACACTGTAGTTGGTCTACACCATGTGGAGCATACCTTCCCTCGACATACCGATGTCTCTACTAAGACGTTTTGATCCTGAGACATTATCGTTAAAGAAGAAAGGGGTATGGGTACCCAAGGTCGCTGCACCGATACAGTTCAGTGAGCCTGCAATACAGGAAGTAAAACCAGTGCCTGAAATATCTGACATCGTCGCGACAATAGCCAGCGAGATGGAGGAACAAGTAGAGGATGTCCATCAAGGTCCTCCAGATCATAAAGCAATCAAGGAATCAATAATTGAGGAAAAAGTTGAGAAAGTCGGGATTGAGATTTCTGAGTTAGCTCGAGAGCATGGAGTTTCCGTCAATAGTGACAATGAAGATTTTGATTACAATGATTACTTGGAGGAGGATTTAAGTTTCCGTCAATAGTGACGATGAAGATTTTGATTACAGTGATTACTTGGAGGAGGATTTCAAAGAGCTACCACATCTGCGCTCGAGGCTCAACCTCACACTGAAGAGAATGCCATAGATGAATTGTGTAGGGTTATCCTTCTAAGGGATGAGCAAGTTGTTCTACTAGAGAAAAGAATAGAAGATATGACTACAGCTATGACCGCCATGACCACCATTCAGGGGCAATCACAAGCACCAAGGTTGGCTTCTCCAGAGATTAATCAACCAGAAATCATGCACATCGCAGATGAAAGAAGGGAGGCTACTTTGACAGACAAAGATGAACAATCAAAGAAAGATTCTCTGTCAGGTGCCATGCCAGAAAAAGAGTTCAAGCAAATGGTTGAACAAGTACGAGATGCCTTAGCCCAGTCTAAGGGCGGTGCATCAATTCTAAAGGGTAGACCTTACCCGGAGGAGTTCGATGTCGTCCCTTTCTCCAAGGGTTTTGTGGCCCCAAACTTCAAGATATTCTATGAGAATGGCAATCCCAGACAACACATAGCGCATTTTCGAGCCAGTTGTTGCAACACGAGGAAGAACGAAGCTTTACTCTGCCAACAGTTCGTCAGCAGCTTGTCAGGGATTGCTTTCAACTGGTACGGTGACTTGCCCAACGGGTCAGTTAAAACATTTTCGGAGTTGGAACAGTTATTTGTGAAAAGATTTGCCGGGACAGAGCATCATGTGTCTATTGGAGAGCTCATGATGGAGAAGCAGAAGCCTAGTGAAACCTTGGCAGACTATATTTTAAGGTGGAGAAACCTTAGCATGAAATGTGAACCTCAGCTACATGAACATGAAGTGATTGAGATTCTACTCAAAAGCATTCATGGGTCAGTAGCTTTCATGCTTAAGGGACTCACCAGGTTGAGATTCTACTCAAAAGCATTCATGGGTCAGTAGCTTTCATGCTTAAGGGACTCACCATCAAATCCTTTGACAAGCTACTCAGTAAAGCCAGCAATCTTCAAGAAGAAATGAAGCACATGGAGCCACATGAAAAGGCGCCAGAGTGTTCAAAAAGAAATCAGGGGTAGTCGCAACTGTCGACAAAGGAAAGCACTCGATAAATTTATATGCAAAAAAGAATCGCCAGTCTTCATCACAATACTCTCAGAAACAGAGCAGTCAATCCAACAAACGACCATCTCAGGAGGCATCACCTCGAACAGCGGGTAAAAGAATATCCCTGTTAGAGCGACAAAAAGTTGTTTATTCCTTCAAAGATGAAGCTGTACCTAAAATATTCAAAAGCTGGATGAAAAAACTGGAATTCAAACTACCTGATCCAAAGAAACCCGAAGCGGTGTATAAGAAGAATGAACTGAATTATTGCCCGTACCACCGGTTACTTGGACACACTATAGACAAGTGTTTCATCTTTAAAGGCTGGCTTGAAAAGAACCTCAAGAAAGAGAACATTACAATCCTGAAAGAGTATTTGAGAGAACCTCAAAAGGGTTCCATAAATATGGTCTCAGCTGAGTCAATCTCCCCATTTGATCCATATGTCGGAACAGATGAATGGAGTACAACTTGGGATGAACTCAAGAGGGTCCTTAATCGAATACAGGATTCATCAAAACAAGCTTCTACGAACACCAAAGAAGAATGGAAAGAGCTCTGGAGCAGATCATCCAAAAAGATACTGAACAAGTTATAGTCTGCATCAAAACAAGCCTCCATTCAGAGTCTGCGGCATACCGAGCCAGAGATGAAGATTTCGCCAGAAAATCCATCATCGTCAAAGACAAAGAACAGGAAAAAGAAATGTGTCACTGCCAAGATTGATAGCACGGGGGATAGGATAGGGGGTGCCTCTACTAGACTGGTTGTCTCGGATTTGGGGAAGAAAATCCTCAAACCCTTGACTTTGTATGATTATCTTTTTGTCCCTCCGGGGTCTTATAAATATAATGATTGTGATTTCGAATACATTTTGACTATTTCTGGTAATAACATAACTGATTATAACCAAGCTAGTTGTGATCTCGATCCCCAAAATGATCCTCAAATCGTACTTGAGTATGATGAACTCATTGTCAAGGCCAAAGAAGAACTCAATGATATCGCTTACGACAGCACCGATAACGAAGAGCCAACTCTCAAGCGTCATGGCCCACCATTTTTCATCAACTTAGATCTTTCTTACGAGGAGGAAAAGACACTGGAAGATTCAACAATGATACCTCAATAAGAAGAAGTCACAGAAGTCAACTTAAGGAGCGAAAAAGTGTTACCACCAAGAACAGCTCCAATAGACAAAGGAAAACAGATAATGACTCGAGAAGAGATACCCCCACCTCCGCCAGTAGAAGAACCACATAATCAAGATAAAATTGGAGGAACCTACAAAGTATACTACAACGTGCTAGCTCATCTTAGGAAGTTGCCTGCTCGACTAAGCATCTATGACGCTCTGATCCTGTCAAAGGAGATGAGGGAATCTCTGCTTACAGCTTTGCTTGATCCAAAAATTTGCTTAGCTCAGTTGGCCAGAACATCCTCAGATGAAGTTTGCTCATTAAAAGAATAGTCAGGGGTAACCTTTACAGATGAAAACTTGCAGCTCGGTACCGCCGACCACAACCGTCCGGTCTACATCTCCGTCAACATTGGCAGATTTGTGCTATCCAAAGTTTTAGTGGATCCCGGAGCATCTCTTAACTTGATGAGTCTACAGACGTTAGCATATTTGGACTTTGACATTCAGGAACTCAGCCTCGACAAAATGATGTTAAGAGGATTCAACCAAAAGGGTGAAAGAGCCCTTGGATCAATTACATTACTTATGAAGGTCGGAGAACTCGTAACAACCGTTAAATTTCATATCACCAACGCCGAGACCTCTTTTAACGTTCTATTGGGTCGACCATGGATTCATGAACACAATATGGTTCCATCATCCCTACACCAGTGCATTAAATAACGCAAAGATGGTCAAGAAAATTGCATCAAGGGAGATCTACAACCATTTTCAGTGCATGAAGTTGGTATCCATGAAGATGTTGCCTGCTACATGCCTCCAAAGAAGACTGTCTTCTCTCGTGAAGTTATCACAAACAAAGATGAAGATTCAAAAAATCACAAAAAGGAGGTCATACAACTCTGCTTCAACAACCTTCTACCACTCCCCTACGACAAGTTGGTGGAGGTTCTTCTAGTTCACGTACTCGAGGTCGAGGCCGGGGACGCAAACAAGGGAAGATCAATTTAAATGTTGAACAGACTAGGCCAACTATCAACATTGGTGATGAAGATAGTTCTAAAGACGAAATAATGATGACAAAGCAAAAGAAGCCTTAGTATCAGATATCACTAGAAGATATAGAGAGGAATGAATATGAAACAATGTATGATCGGATAAACCACTATGTGAATACTATGACCCTCATTCAATTCTTCCGCAAAAGGTCGAGAGTTTAGAGGTTAAGGAAATCCGTAGTGTTGGTTCAAAGCCAATCAAATTTTACCGTGTTTCTACCTCTACTGAGCTTCAAAAACATGTAAACTTGGATGTTGATTCTAATGAATTAATGGAATTGCCTTTTGGTTACTTCTCGCCTTGTGTTCAAAAATTAATTCAACAGGTACACTTACCAAAACAAATGCCAAAAGATAAATTTCAACTTTTTGAAAACCTATGGAATGGTACCTGGACACTTACCAAAACAAATGCCAAAAGATAAATTTCAACTTTTTGAAAAATTATAGAATGGTAAAAGGAAACTTACCAAAACAAATGCCAAAAGATAAATTTCAACTTTTTGAAAAACTATGGAATGCTACGAAATTTACCAAAACAAATGCCAAAAGATAAATTTCAACTCTTTGAAAAATTATGGAATACTAAAAGTCGAACTCCCAATTCAAAAGAAGGTCTCGGATTTGGTACAGTTGGGTCAGTCGATCATTCTGAATTTTGCATGGTTGTTACTAGTGAGTCAGAAGAGGATTGTCTCGATGTGGAGGATGACTCTACTGATCAACCAATAGAAGATGCTCCACCAGAATTTGAGGAAGAAATTAAATCCACCGTGGATGAATTGAAAGAGATTAATCTCGGGACTAAAGAACGACCCCGACCTACATTTATAAGTTCTTTACTTGGTGATGAAGAATCTGCAGAATTGGTCAAACTATTAGCAGAATTCAAAGATTGGTTTGCATGGAGCAACGATGAAATGTCGGGACTGTCAGCAGAGGTTACAGTCCATAAACTTGGGGTGGACAAGAATATAACCCCAGTAAAACAAGTCCCAGGAGAATACACCTTGAAATAGAACAACAAGTCATCGCTGAGGTGAAAAAGTTGATAGACGCTAACTTTGTTAAAGAAGAGCAATACCCCACGTGGTTAGCCAATATTGTACCGGTTAAAAAAAATGGACAGATCCGCGTTTGTGTTGACTTCAGAGATTTGAACAAGGCATGTCCAAAAGAAGAGTTTCCACTACCTATACAAGAGATGATGGTGGACTTCGCTTCGACACATGAAATTTCTCCTTCATGGATGGATCGTCGGGATACAACCAAATTAAGATGGCTCCCGAGGATGCAGCACTTACAGCCTTCAAAACACCGATTGGAATTTTCTGCTATATAGTGATGTCATTCGGCCTAAAGAACGTCGGAGGAACATATTAACGTGCAATGACGAAGATTTTTGATGACCTCATTCACAATCAAGTAGAATTCTACGTGGATGATCTGGTCATCAAAAGTAAATGGAAAATAGACCATTTGTACGACTTCAAGATCTTGTTTGAACGATTACGACGATATGACCTTAAAATGAATCCCTTAAAGTGCGCCTTTGGCGTTACCTCTGGGAAATTTCTAGGATTTATTGTCCGTCATCGGGGATTCGAGATAGACCCGGATAAGATTAAAGCTATCTTGGAAATGCCTCCCCCTAAAATCTTGAAATAGCTACGTTCCTTTCAGGGGAAGTTGGCATATCTAAGACGCTTTATTTCTAATCTTTCAGGTAGGTGTCAGCCTTTCTCGGCATTGTTTAAAAAGGATGCCAAAAATATTTGGGAAGAGAAATGTCAGCGAGCCTTTGAGGATGTTAAACAATATTTAATGACACCTCCTGTCTTAGCAGCCCCTATCCTAGGGAAACCGTTGATACTTTATATCGCGGCTTTAGATGACTCTCTTGGAGCCCTCTTAGCCCAAGTCAATGAGGAGGGAAAAGAAAATGCGCTCTACTACTTGAGTCGTCGCCTAATAACGACGGAGATAAGGTATCCACCTATTGAGAAGCATTGTATGGCATTAATTTTTGCCACCCAAAAGCTTAGACATTACATTCTTTCTCATAAGATTACCCTGATTTCGAAAGTTAATCCATTGTAATATCTGATGACCCGACCAACACTCTCCGGACGTTTAGCAAGATGGTCAATGATCTTATTTCAATTTTATATAACTTGTGTGCCCCTCTGTGCTATCAAGGGACAGATTTTAGCATAGTTTCAAGCTGCACACCCACTGTCAGCTGGGTCCTCTCTCAACGACGAGTTACTAGACGAGCAAATACTACAAATGGAATTTTCTAGTGTGCAACGCTGGGAAATGTACTTAGATGGTGCTTCGTCAGCCAGGAAATACAAAGGATCAGACACAGTTATACCAGGCAAGGCACGGATCGATTTGATCTTTATTACGCCAGATAAGGGTATGTTGAGGTTCTCATACCACCTGACAGACGTGCACCAACAATGAAACAGAATATGAAACTTTAATCACCGGATTAAAATTGGCAATTTCAATGGATATAACATACATTGCCATTTATGGTGACTCTCAACTTGTCACCTAGCAAGTTGCCGGACAATACAAAATTCTGAAACCAAGACTAGCAGAATACCATCAGTACACAATGAAGCTCCTAGAGCAGACTCCTGAGGTGACTTTTCACCGTATTCCTCTGGGAGATAATGCCCATACCGACGCTCTAGCAAAACTCGCTAAGGAAATGGCATGTTTTCCAGAGGATTTTATCGAAGTCACGGTGCAAGGAAGACGAGTCTTGTCTCGAAACAACTTTAAAACTCTACACAAGCTTGGAAAAGGAGAAATAATAAATACAGTTGCAGACATCAACGAAGATTGGCATAAGCCATTAATAGAATATTTGCATACTGGGAAGCTGTCAGAGGAAAAGTTTGAGGCGCACCACATCACAAGAAGAGTCATGTCTTACGCCCTGGTGGGAAATGTTCTCTACATAAGATCGTTTCACTAAATGTGGCTAGAGTGTTTGAGCAGAGCCGAGGCATAGAATATTGTCAAAGAAGTACATGCCAAATTGTGTGGCGCTCACCAGTCAGGACCAAAAATGGATAAAAAGATTCGGATATTATTGGCCAGCAATGATGTCACCAATGCCAAGTGCATGGGGTGGTCTTACACCAGCCTCCGAGTGTGCTTCACCCAATTGTTGTCTCGTGGCCATTCGAGTGTTGGGGCACAAACATAATAGGTCTGATAGACCCTCCATCTTCTAAGGGACACAGATTCATACTTGCCGCTATAGATTACTTCTCCAAATGGGTAGAGGCAGTACCGTTACGTGAGGTTACGTCTCGTAGCCATTCGAGTGTTGGGGCACAGACATAATAGGTCCGATAGACCCTCCATCTTCTAAAGAACATACTTACGCTACGGATTACTTCTCCAAATCGGCAGAGGCAGTACCGTTACGTGAGGTTACTGCACAGCACGTCCTTCAACTTTTCAAAAGCCAAATTGTCTACCATTTCGGAGTACCACGAAGAATAATCTCTGACAATGGGATAGCTTTTAAAAGTACAAACATCAAAAATTTTGTCATAAGACATGGGATAGATTGGAGATACTCTACAATTTACTATCCTAGAGCAAATGGTCTGGCTGCTTCAACAAAACACTGGTACAGATTTTGATGAGAACACTAAATGAAAACAAAAGGGATTGGCATAACAAACTGTTAGAAGCCTTGTGGGCCTACGGGATGACTTTCAGGACTCCCACTCAGTGTACACCTTATTTTCTCATGTACAAGACCGAGGTCGTGCTACCGCTAGAAATCCAGACACCATCTCTCAGAGTCGTCGTTGCCAACCAACTTACAATAGAAGAAAGTGCACAAAACTCAGACTTGAAGAACTGGAAAGTCTCAAGGGAAAATGATTAGAAACACGGCAACATTTGGAGCTCTACCAGGCAAAGATGGTACAAGCCCATGACAAATTAGTCCGCCCAAGGACATTCAAAATTGGTGACCTCGTACTTATGCTCAAAAGACGTATTCTTCCTCCCCGCAAAATAGGTAGAAAATTCGAGCCAACTTGGGAGGGACCATATATCGTTAAAAAGGTCTATACAGGAGGACCATACTAGTTAGTGGACTCCCGTGGTGAATGACCCATGTTACCAATAAATGGATGATACCTGAAAACCTATTACGCAACCTGATGCTTCTTGATACCTCTTGCCTCTGCTTGCTTTGAAACTTTTAAAATTTGATTGTTTTAGGGTTATCTATGTGGCCAAATGTCTTTGACCGGGTCCAAATTTTAAAATTAATCTCATATATAATGAAATTTTTGAGAAAATTTTTGAACTTTACACGTTCTCTTTTCTACTTTTGAATTAAAACAAAACTCACACATAAAATCAGTAATCCTTTTCATCAAAATAAACTAAAATTTACTTTAATGAATACTTTGTTTTGTTCTTATTCATGCCAAGCTTCGGCCCACTACCGTTTCTTTCTGCCGTCTACAGAAAAATGTCAGGACAGAAGCTGATCTTTGTCTTCCAGGACGGCTGGAACCTCGCACTGAATGAAGAGAGGGTGCCGCAAGGAAGTGTCATAGATTTCAACGTAGATTTCAACGTAGATTTCAACCAGGTTGATATAGACTATGAGGGTCCTCTAATGGACTTATTCAACAATAAAGAAAAAGAGGGACTGCCTTCACTATTGAGGGTGACCACTCAAGACGATGTGTCACGCAAAGGAAAAAATGTCATAGTGGAACAAGATCCGATGGAGGGGCCCAGCCGTCTGCCCTCCATGATAGCTACTCCAGCAAGGGGCCTGATAGCTGCCCATAGTGAATAACTACCAAATACTCCACTCCACAGGATGCAACACAGAAATGCCAGTCGAAAGAAACAGAGAGCCTTCCTGCGACGGGAACGCAAGCATCAGATAGACGTGAGCAGTTTTCTTACCCCCATTCCTGAGGGACATATTTACGATCCAAATCAGAGAGAGACTTCTGCCAGCCTGCCCACTACAGATGAAGAGTCGAGATTTGTGAGAGAATCAGATGTGCCCCTGGTCTCAGATATCTTGTGCAGAGGTTGCCCAACATGCAACGTTGAGGTACTATCCGGGACATCAGTCACGGGCGCATTTGTAGAATGTCCGGACTACAATGTTCTGCATCTACAGCATTTCAGTACATTAGAAGAATACACTTCATGCACCAACGAGTCTCAGACTACAGATTTGGTGGCAAATGAACTGTATGTCCCACTTGGGACGGATCAGCGTGCATCATGGAGCCCAGAATCATACATCCCGCTTGAGGCTGAATCTCATATTCCGGATCGACCAGCACAAGTTTGGGTTCTCGCCGAGGCCCGAAGGAAGGAATGCCCCAGGCAACTGCCAACTCCTGGTATGGTAGAATACTACAAAATAAGCAAAGTAAATAAAAGAGAACTCGAGTTCTATGAAGAGGTTCAGGGAAAGTTTATCAACATATTGGAGGGCCTGGAGCTATATACCATGGTTTTCTCTGAAATTGATGAAAGAAGCATTCTGGACTGCATCTTTGACTTGAGGGATAGAGGTCGAGTGGGCCTCCTAATGGCGAGAACATACTCCGAGCCGATGAAATGGATGCGGGTAAAGGGAAGAATCACTATCCAATGTGGTTGTTGCTACAATTTTACAAACGACAGACAGAGAAACGGATCCTCAGAAACGACCAAGTGGATCCGTTGCCACTGATGATAAAATGGATGACCAAGAGAATGGTTAAGTGGAATATTATACCCATCACTTGCATTCCTAAGAGTTGCATCATTAACATTTACGAAGAAGGTGACCGCATTCCCCCACACATCAACCATCATGATTTTGTGAGGCCTTTCTGCACGGTCTCGTTCATGAGTAAGAGCAATATTCTGTTTGGAAAAGAAATCGATATAGTCGGCCCTGGTGAATTCAGAGGAGCTATGGAGATTCCTTTTCCAGTTGGTTCAGTACTTGTCTCAAGAGCAACGGTGCAGACGTTGTCAAGCACTGCATTCCAGGAGTACGACACCGTAGGGTGTCTGTAACCTTCCGCGGGATGGATGACAGTAAAATATTATATGGATTCCAGCAAGACCCAGAATTGGGGGAATTATTTCCTTACGAGCTACGAGAAGGTCGTACCTCTAGGTACATGTGAAGGGAACTCTTATCCTGGAGTATGACTTAGAAGGTCTGCTTGATCAGGAGCTCAACATACCAGGCACAGAGGATTCACTTGCTTTCTTTTAACAGCATGACATGTATCTGACGTAATCAGTCTATGATGTACTCATATCATGAGGAGGTTCTCAGTGTATTTTAGCATGGATTACACAATGTACCTTTTGAGGCATTAGCCTATATTTGATCTGTAGCATCTTTATTGAAGCAGATTAATGAAAATTTCTCTCAAATTGTGCCTTTTGTCAATTGCCTTTTTGTGCGATGGATGAAAGCCGCAAACCATGCGAGGATTCAGAATCTCAATGAACAATGAACGAAACAACAAATCTTCAACAACTATCAAAACACAAATGAAAGATAATCATAAACAAGTGAACAACAAAACAAATTTCTTTTTTTAAAAAAAATCAACCTATTGAAATTAAAAACTTTAAAAAAAAATTTTGAAAAATTAGATTATGATGAAAACAACAAGAAAATGAAATGAACCTGTTGAGTAGATTCTTCTATTTTCGGGATTTCCTACTATTTGTGTGCGTAGCACAACCATCGTTATCTACATTAACTCTCTGCACATCCTCGCAAAATTTCACATTCTGCACAAAACTCACAAAGCTCTATAAATCTTCTTCAAAATCAAACTTTTCACATGATACAATTCTGCAAATTCAACGCCATAAGCTTTGTCAATTTCAATAATCACATTTCGAGGTCGATTCCTAAATTTCGACTCTCTCCTTGGAATTGATACTTACATTTCAATTCTCACATCTTTGAATTGATACTTACATCTCAATTCTCACGTCTTTGAATTGATACTTACATTTCAATCCTCTCATCTTTGAATTGATACCTACATTTTTGTTCTCATTTCTTAATCAGTCCTACATTTCTGTTTCATTACATTCGAGGTCGGTCCTTACATTCTGACGTCTTCTTTTGAGAATTGACCTACATTTCAATTCTCATTTTTGAATCAGTCTTACATTTTTTTATTCATTACATTCGAGGTCAGTCCTTACATTCAGATGCTTTCTTTTGAGAATTGACCTATATTTCAATTCTCATTTATGAATCAGTCCTATATTTCTGATTCATTACATTCGAGGTCGGTCCTTACATTCTGACACTTTCTTATGAGAATTGACCTATATTTCAATTCTCATTTCTGAATCAGTCCTACATTTCTGATTCATTACATTCGAGTTCGGTCCTTACAATCTGACACTTTCTTTTGAGAATTGTCCTACATTTCAATTCTCATTTTTGAATCAGTCCTACATTTCCGATTCATTACATTTGAGGTCGGTCCTTGCATTTCGACACTTTCTTTTGAGAGTTGACCTACATTTCAATTCTCATTTCTGAATCAGTCCTACATTTCTGATTCATTACATTTGAGGTGGGTCCTTCAATTCTGACACTTTCTTTTGAAAATTGACCTATATTTTAATTCTCATTTCCGAATCAGTCCTACATTTCTGATTCATTACATTCGAGGTCGGTCCTTACGCTCTGACTCTCTCTCTCTCTCTCTTTTTGAATTGATATCTGAATTCCAATTCCCACCTCGGGGTCAGCACTTACATTCTGACTCCCATCCTTTGGAAATCTTTGAAATTTCATAACTCACAGTCCACTCTCGAATCCCTAGTGAGGGTTCCTACTTCTGGACTTATTTAAGCACACACCTGCTAATTCCCTAGCAGAAACAAATCACATACACAACTCTACACATACTTCCGGGTAAGTTCACTTAGGATTTTGTATTAGTTTTTTTTATCTCATCAGTCAACGCCAATACGTGCGGTGTGCTTTCCCAGCACAACCCACCTATTGGGGGTCCATTTGTTGACCTTATTTTTGGTTGAGATTTAGTTTTTCCTCTTTAGTAGCCTAAGGTCTATCCATAGGATTTTCCTATTGACTATTCTTAGAAAACTAAACATAGAACCCTCACCATTAGAAATTCTACCCTCTTCCTTACTCAGCTTGAAGTTCCACATGTTGGTCTCAACCTCTAAATACTTAGTAGGTGGGGTCACTGTGAGGGAAACTCAAGATGAGTCACCCTTAGGACTACTGGACCTTAAGCTAAACTCTGGGTGTTGGTCTGGAGCTAAGGCACTCACTACACTCACTACACTTATCTGTACCCACAATCACTCACAACCCTAAACTCAAATTTCTAGCCTTGATCCCTTGATCTTTTGGGATACTCATGTAGATGGTCCCTTAAACCTACTAGCTCTAGGGCTATGGTTTAGCTAAGACCACTATGTAGAGGACCCAAAATGAGGTTTCCATTGGTCTATGACTTATTGGTGATGGTTGGTACCTCAACTCTACCAAAATACCCATCTTGGCCTTTTACCCATCCCCAAATTACCAAAATACCCCTCCATAGCTCAAAATCCCAAAAATTCCAAAAATTGCCAGAAAATTCTAATAAATCCCAAATATTCCCAATTTTATTTCTCTTGACTACCACATTACCCAAGTTGGCCAAGTTGACTATCTTTGATCAAAACCACCAAATTTCCCTTTAAAGACCCAAATTTCCCCAAATCCCACTCAAATGTCCATCAATTTGATCTCTATTGACCCAAATTCCAATCCTAAACTCAAATTAAATTTTGATATGACCAAAATAAACCAAATCCAAGCTCAATTGGTCCATGATTTGAGCCCGATTTTGAGTTAGATTAAAACCCCAATTTTGACCATATGACCTAATCTTATCATATTGAACCCATAGCCTAGTCAATTGGCCCCAATTAATGTTGAAAAATCTTGATAACATTCTTATACATCAAAATCAACCATCAATTGACCTTGGTGAAGCCTCATATCCATTTGATTTTGGCCTAAATCCAAAATTCTCCAATTTAGCCCCAAATTGGCTAAGTCCCCAAATTTCACCCAATTGATTGCCTTAACCCACAAATTGGCATCCAATTCATGTTGAAAACTCTTCATGAAGTCCCTATTGACCATTTACAACAATCAATTTGGACTTAGCCCAAGGCTAACCCAAGCTAGACATCCTTATTGACCATTTACAACAATCAATTTGGACTTATCCCAAGGCTAACCCAAGCTAGACCCAAGTTAGCCCAACATAACCAAATTGGTTAAAGTCCAAATTTCCCTCAAATTGACCCTTCAATTGAACTCAAAACCACTTACATCCTTCACCAAAGTTGTTCCTTATGATCATCTACACCAAATGAAACAATCAATTGGGCCAATTTACATGGCTAACCTAGCCCCCAAGTTTTGGTCATTTGCACCCACTTGGACCCATGCACTAAATGTGACCTAACCACCCTAAAGCCACAAAATTAACTCCACCATAGCCATTAGTTGGACTTAGTGACCAGTCCAAACACCATGAAACCATCTAAATCAAGCCATGGACCAAAGGTCCCGCAAATTAAGGGATCTTATTTCCAAAAATGCACATGCCTAAGATATCTTTGTCAAATCAAAGCACATTTGCATTAAATTGCTATGATGGATTCCTTTGGGCTCCCTGAGCTCCTAGCCACCTCCCTCTGGCCGGCCTGCCAGTCTAGTGGCCGGAAAAGCCCAAAACCAAGAACCACTCTCATGGTACCTCACCCAAATCAAACCTAGAGTCCAGCTCATCGAAATCAAATTGAAAAGCTCCTCTCCCCTCCACCTAAGCACCACAATGCACCCGAACTTATGCCCTGAGAGCCACCCCATGGCCACTTTTATAAAAACTCACCCCCCCCCCCCACAGCCATCGGAGGTGTGCTGAAAATTTCCAGAGAGACCTCCCCAAACTTCACACAGAGCTTCCCCAAAATCCCCNGAGAGACCTCTCCAAACTTCACACAGAGCTTCCCTAAGATCCCCTCTGTGCATTCCGACCATTTTCCCTCACCAATTCCCATTGTCAGAGCTCAATTTTGAGCTTGAAACCTTGCCGAAAATGAGGACAAAACCTGTTACACCTCCACAATCCACCAAACTCAAATTAACTTCACCCACACCTTCACAACAGTGAAAGAAGCTAAAGCCCCATCAAATCCCCCTTCCACAGAGCCTCTACCATAGCTTTAGACCAACACCTAAAATCGAGCTTGGTTGAATTCATACCTAGGCCTTACACTAAGACCAGGGACTCAATCCCTAGCCTCCTTGGATTCCAACGAACGTGCCGAGCACCTCTGATTGAAGCCTCCCTTCTCAGAGCAAAGGTATAAAACTTTTCCTCCTCCCGAGCTTATTTTGATTCTCCATTTACTTAGGCTTGATTTCATGGTATATTAACTGTATGGATGTGTTCGTCTCACTTAGAAGAGTCCATAGGATCAAACCCGAGGCAATTTGGTTGAGTCTAGGCTAAGAGTTTAAGGATTTAGTGTGGACGGGCACGAGATCATTCTATCGGGAATGATGATGGGGAGCCGTTCGATCAAGTGTGTATCAAATGGACGGGGGAGATCGTGCCATACAACGCTTCGGGACATCAACAGCGGGCTGAGTCATCAAGCTACGTGGACGGCAGCGTCCAACCAGAGCGCGCCACGCATGCCTTCGGAGCTGCCTAGGATCTAGTCAGCACGTGCGGTTTAAATAGATAAATAGGGCTTTTCTTATTTATTTTAATACCCTTAACTTAGAAAATTCATAACTTTATGTAGAAAAATTACAAAAATAAAATAAAAATACCTTCTTGATCTGTGAATAGAGGAGAACAATGTGGAATAAATTTCAAGTTTATTTGATGCATATTTTATTTTTAATTAATTAAACAGTGTTTGATATCATATTATTCTCCATGCACATTGGCACATCACCTTGGCTTGAAATTTTGGCATGTTGTAGCCTCTGTCAAGGGGGCCATTCTCTGATTTTTCCAAAGTTAGAGGAGGTTTCTATACAGAGATCCATATTTTTCAAGATCTTCCACATTATTCCTTTAAAATAATCATGAAAATTAGCATATTAATTATAAAATTCTAAAAAAAAATTTGAAGGTCCACCATGACTAAAGAAAACATTGAAGATAATTTAATGGGTCAAGTCATTTAAATTTCACTTAAATTTTGTAAATACTAAATCACTAAGATAATTAATTTTGGAAAATGTAAACATTTAAGTGACTTGATTTTTTATCTCCACTTTGATTTATGATCCAGAGAACTCATCATAAAAATTTCAAAATATTTTGAGTTCATTTGACAACTTAAGTTAATTTTTAAAGATAAATACCACTTTTGGCATTAAATTGATTTTTTAAAAATTAAAATATAACTCAAAAAATTATGAAATTTAGTTTTTTGAGTTCTCTATGATCAAGGGTATTTTTTTTAAAATAAAATGATATTTAAAATAAAAACTTGATTTTTAGCCTATTTTAAATATTTAAATAATTAANACATGTTTGACTTGAGGGATAGAGGTCGAGCGGGCCTCCTCATGGAGAGAACATACTCCGAGCCGAAGAAATGGATGCCGGGAAAGGGAAGAATCATCATCCATGAGAAACTTGATTTTTAGCCTATTTTAAATATTTAAATAATTAAAAATCTATAAAAATCACAAAAATAAATAAAACTCATGGAAATGTTCTAAATTGCTTCCTAATCACTTAAAATAATTAGAATATTATCTCTAATTTTCTAAATAACAATATTCAATTTCAAAGCTTAAAAATAATTTTTTAAAAGGCTAAAAATGAGTTTTCATTAAAATAATTCCAATAAATCAAGGAAAAATCAGAAAAATATAAAATTTTCTCCTCTGAGTTCTCTGACCTTAGGAAGACTTTTCAAAAATACAAAACCTAATTTTCTCCATTTAAAATATTTTATTTTTATTAAATATCGGATAAGTTAAAATAATTCTAATAAATCACAGACAATTCAAAAAATCATGAAATTTTGTCCAAAGGCTTTTTTGGTCTAGTTCTACCTCGAACAAAACTTTCAAGGAATTAGAATTTACCTTGGTCAAGTTAGGAATTTTCTTTGAAAAATCCTATTTTGCATGAAAATAATTACATAAATTAAATTAAATTTTGAAAAATCACATTTTTTCTCTGATGTCTCAATTGACCTATGAATGAGGCAGGAAAAAAATTTTGAAACTCATTTGAATTGAATTTGACAAATTATGAAGTGTTAAAGCCTTAGAGCCAAATGTGTAATTTTGGAATTTAGCCTTAATTAACATTTAGGCTTAATTTAAGGAGGGAAATGGGTAACCTCTGATCCTAATTAATTTATTTGATGCTTGAAACACAACGGGTTAATTGGTAAAAACCATCTCACTTTCTTAAGTAAGATTAATAAATTTCTAAATTATTAAAATTTGGAAGTTTATTATAATTAAATGATCCTGGACTTAGGGGTATGAATTTTATAGTCAATAATTAATCAATTTAATACCCCTTATTTTGATTTTCAAATAAAACCCAAATCATGAATCATGACCACTTAAGCTTAACCCTTTTCAAAACTAATTAAGACACTCA